>JAKIJQ010000139.1:270000-487048 GCA_023373905.1 Rhizoglyphus robini | reverse complement strand
GATTTGTTGACTTTCGAGCGGCGGGTAGGACATTTGGACATTTTTTCCAGTACATGTAACACTCGCTAACACGGCCTAATTGGTTCACTGTATAGAGGCAGGTCAGTCGGTTTAGTGGTTATTGAAGCTAATGCTTACTTTTTGTTTAATGCCCAAAAGATAACCGAAACTGTATCTTGAGAAGTGACAAACTCGCCCTCGGCACGATATTCATAAACCTTGGCCGGACGCCAGTAATCAGTGTGTTCATTCTTCTTAGCCCACACCCAGACCATGAGGATTGGGACAGGGAATATGTCCTCTCCCGAGCCGACTGTTTGTTCGTCATCGATTTCGTAAAAATTACGTAAATCGTGACATTTTCAGATCAAAGTTCCGTCAAACCGGCCGCTTTCAACAGTAATTCCAATTTGGCCTCAGTGAATGTATCATTTTGGTTTACACTGTTGATTTTGAGCATGGTGAATGATCCAAGTAATTGTGTGTGTGTGAAGCATAAGAAAGTTTTGTAAATTGTATAGAACTCACCATTTTGGTCCTAAACGCCGAATTGCTCGATCCTACGGAAGGACTCTTTTGTTAAGAAATGTGTAGAACTGCATTCAGGTCCGATCGGCTTTTCATTCGCGAATGTTGGCCCAACTCTCGAAAGCATTCCCGTTGTTCATTCTCAGCCAGTCCAGTCGCGGCATGCAGAATTCAATGCGAGCTACATTCTCGTCCATATCCACAAACTCCCGATTGTAAGATGAATCCAGACGCAATGTTGATGCATTCCTTACATTGATTAGCATTTTCAGCCCGATCAGTGTCACTGCAGAGTAGAGGCCAGTGGACAGGGAGACACCAGAACGATGGGAAGCTGGGCGCGCGAATATAATATTCTGCGTGAAAAATGAGGCCGCAGCCGTCACAGGACCGGATCAAGCAGTTATCGGTGAGTTGGTGGCAAGACCAACGAAATCCCGAATTTTCGGTTTGCGTTCGAATATTAGCATCGCCATCAACGTCCATTGGTTGGTTAGGAAATGGTAAAGTCGCATTATTGACCATCAATTCAGGTTCTTCTAGCCTGAACAGTTCTGACCTCTGACCCTCAGTTCGTTTAACGTCCGAACTGCAATTCAGTGATTATTCAATCTTTTCTCTGTAATGGGAAAGGTTTTCCGTCGAATCGATTGACGTTATTACGTCTATGTAGTTATCTACGAATAGTTCGTCGACAATTTTGAATATCGTCAGAAGGAGGGACTCCAACGTTTCCCGGAGGCGGAAAGATTGCTCGGACCTGTTTGGCTGCCACTGACATGCGTGAATTCACGTTTGAAGTGGTCCGTCCACGAGGCGGAAGAATTAAGTCCCGAACTACGGGGTTAGCCTAATGCCGAATCGCCAAGGGAAATGTTCGCACTGCCGTTCAGAACAAGTGTACTATCAGAAAGCTATTTTTTCGCTGTGGTATTGTGGATTCGGTTAGATGGCCGAGAGCCAGTCCGTTGTCCATAAAATCGCGACCAACATTAGCAGTAGCAAATTCATATTCGGTACTCTCCAATGATGCTCCACCAATAGCTGGGACATTTCAGCAAGATAGAACACCAGAATTAGAACAGGTTGGTGGACAGCGAATGTCTAGTGGTATTCATATTCGAGATAGTTAACTATCGGACAAGCGGACGATAAAGATGCAATTATGTAATCTCTTTTAACATGTATTAGCCTATATGGACATAAAGAAATTATTAATATTAATACAAAATCATTTAAATTTCCTGGAAAGACTTTCAAAAATAGTTTATAGAACAGAGAGGCAAAATCGCATATGCAAAAACGAACTGCATAAAAGTTGAACGCAATTTTATGTCTTTTTTTCTGTTAATTTCGAAATGAACATTCCGCTGGAAGCCGAACAAGGGAAGGTGAGTATCTTGGTGGCGGTCAGAATGAGTGGACGAATTGCGTCCCTCCGCTGACACTTTTAGATACGAGTTAAAAGTGAAGCAGAAGAAATTGAAGTCATCACACTCAGAAGTGCGCCGCAAGTGCATATAGCCGTCCCACTCATCTTTTTTTCTGCTGGTGTCTCAGCCAGATCTGTAACCAACTTACAGTTAAATTGGTGTGATCAGATCAATATTTGTAGAACCCAACAGTTGCTGTTTGAGTGTTGAGCCAATACGCACATCATAATTCCGCCTACAAGGTGTCTTGTGGACATATAAAAAATACTCACAAAACAAATGCAAATCCCAACAATGATATTAAATCGTATTTATCTAAAGGTGGACCCCAAAATGGTGAACAGTTTAATTTGAATTTAAATCGAAAGTCTTTTATGTAATGGTTTACATTATTGTAATATGTATTATGATTTTGAAATAGTGTAATATGTTATCGATAAGTGGTAGAGTTAAGTGATGATATATAGAAGGAATTTAATGAATTGCAATCATTCGAAAAGGAAAGATCGTCTGGTACTTGTGCGTTAGTGAGGAATTGAGGATAAAAATTCGAAGAGGGATTCCCGGACGAGCGGCGGTGCCAAAGTGTGCTTCCCTATCGTTTCTGAGTGTTCGGTTGAGCCTCAAAGATGACCGTCCGACTGGGTGGGGAATTAATTCAAGGTGACGGTTCACGTAGAAGGTCACCATCGGACCAAGGACAGCAATTTCCAAAAGCGAATCAAGCACTAACAAAAGCAATGTTCACCTTAGGCGAGGCGCTGGGCGAATGGGCGGCCACTGAACAATGCGGGGTGCCTCCAATGAAAGGAGAAGCCACAGTAAAGGCCACATTGTACTCCATGCAGATGCTACCTGGTGAGGAGTAACTACTTTTAGAAGACACATTACCTACGTGCTCATTGGGACATCAGTGTAAGAAGAAATAACTGACCAGCATAGACCTGCAAAGCACCTATCTCTTATGGTACTCTTCGAGTAACGATCAGTTCAAATTCCAAAATTCACTATGTACCCAGCTCAAGCAGAGCGATCAGAATTTGCGTTTGAGGATTGAAAATGAATTACGATCCATCGTGGAGTGGGTTAGGGTTCGGTTAGGTATATTGGTTGAGAGGTGAAGACCGTAACGAGAAAGGAACACACACGAAAGAATGAGTGCACAACCGTTTAGCAGTACAGCCAAATGCAAAGTGCGTATTCTAGAGCGAGAAACTGTCTACTCGAAACGAGAGAGGCCTCAGTGAGCAAGCATATTTTCTTGTAAGGTCCGTTCACAAATGAGGAACGCTTGCAACGGGGAATTTGGACGCGTACAAGTGAGAATTGCCACATCGAGACAGAACTGAAACTATATTCACAACATTGTTTAGGAACAAATCGTATTTATTTATTAAGAGTAAATCATAGTCATAAAACATAAAAACTGTGGTTTTAAATTGTTTTATTAAAAAGTACACAGAACACAGAACAAAGTTTGCTGTTTGAGGCTGACGAAATGCGCATCGCAATTCCCATTCCACGGTGTCTTGGTAGTTGTAGATATATAGGACACTAACACAAATCAAATACACAAATCAACACAGCGTATTAAATCGTATTTATCTAAAAGATGAAACTACAAAATGGCGCACACTTTAATTTGAATTTAAATCGAAAAAGTCTTTCCATTGGTTTATATTGTGAGTAATATAGAGAATAGTAATATGTATCGATAAGTGATATATAGAAGGAATATGTGAATTACAATGATAAAAGAAGGAAATGTCGTTTAGTACTTGTGTATTTGTGAAACTTGAGGATAGAATTGAAAGCTTCCCGGACGAGCATCATTGGCTTTGACCGCCTGAGCAGTAGTGCCGCCAAAAACAGGGATCGGGCGAGTGTTGTTTGGTTGAGCCTAAACCTGACCACGGTTGCCGGCGGTGACACGGTGACGGTTCACGAAGAAGGTCACCATTAGACCAAGAACAGTAATGTCCAATAGCGAAACAAACCCAGCAAAAACAATTTTACTATAAGGGCAAGCACGCTGGACGAATGGGCGAACTCAATAATGCGAATTACCCCTATGACAAGGCAAATCACAGTAAAGGCCACTTTGAATACCATGCAGATGGCTACCACGGTAAAGTGCTCTCCGTGGCGACGACCACCACTTGAATGCAATAGAGCACACCAATTCCGACAAACAAAGCATATTTTTCGGAGTTCTGGGAGCATTCGCTCACAAAATAACACAATGCCTCCCAGCACAAGCAGAGCGATCAGAATTTTCTTGAGGATTGAAAATGAATTACGATCCATCGTGGAGTGGGTTAGGTTCGGGTTAGGTATATGGACGAGGTAAAGTCTTTCCAGTAAAGATTGTAACGAGAAATGAGCACAAGGAAGAGTGAACGCAAAACCGTTTGCGAGTACAGGCCAAATGCAAAGTGCAAGCCTCAATGAGTAAGCAAATTTCTAGTAAGGTCCGTTCACAAATGAGGAACGCGTGGAACGGAGCGGAATTTGGACGCGTGGACAAGTGAGAATTGCCACATCGAGATAGATTAGAACAATATTCACAACATTGTTTAGAAGCAAATCATAGTCATCAAACAAACAAAAAACTTTGGATTTAAATTGTGTTTTTATTAAAAAGTAAATTGGTAAATTCAATTATAAATGTATGTTTGTCCCTAAATAAATAAACGAATTAAAAAAAGCAATTGACTCAAATTTATTTTTATATTATTTATATTATTTATTAAAATCATAAAAAACATTGGGAAGAAGAAATTGTTCACTTGGAGTATTCAAATTCAAATATAAAACTATAAAACTGCTGCAAAATATTTTAACATTTTAATATTTTGAATTTTAGTGGCGCCATCTAATGAGTTTCAACTAAACTAGACAGCTTGGCAACGCTGTTCGCTCCACTGCTTGCTCACATCTGTCTCATTGTGACTAAACCGCTGATAAGTCTCATCATAAAGCCAGTTTTGTTTGATTTGACTCACCGACCATGACCACGTTGTTTCATTCTTGCGTTCTCGTTTCCTCGAAGCACATTTCCTCTCGTCTCTTATTTTACCATTCCACAAAACTAACCTCAAACTACTACTCAACCGAATATTCAGCGCACCGAAAATGTATCGCGAGAAGAAGCCTGAAAAGCAGGCAAAATTCGACCTTTGTTCACCGATCTCGAAAAGGCAGTATCCGAAAGCCGTTCGGATTATTCGTATTTTAAAGATGTATTAGAAACTCAATTGAAAATTATCAACCAAAGTGAAAATAACTATTTCCGAATGGTACATTCGATAATCACCGTATTGGGCCAAAAGAAGCTTCCCATTGATCAGCCTGATGTACTCGCCAATTGGTTGTTTTATTACTTTAATTCAATAAGCGATGAAATCGATCCTCCTTATGCTACGGAGATGGTGAAAACATTAGAAAGTTATGTGAAATCTGTTGACCCAACGGACGAAAACGATGTTCGTGTACGTAACATTTGCCTGGCACTGTCGATTCTACTTTCTTGGATATACTGGAAGGATAAGAAAATTAAAAAATTCTTTACCAACAAGATAGCTACTTTTGTTGAAAAGGTCGCGATTCATAACTCAAACTACGCTCAACTTTTCGCACTCGTGTGTTTAATATTGTTTTGCGAAGTAGATGAACTGAAGGCGTGTTTGTCAAATCAAATAAATCTTCAGGCAGTACTTCGTCAGCTTTCCTCGACTGTAGAAGAATTCAAGAATCTCGAATCATTGTACAATCCTGAACATGTTTTGCGTTACCGAATTGGCACTCTCGCTCAGTGGATGTTGGATCACGATTTTTGTGTTGATGAGAGTTTACAGGTCAAGGATTGTACTGCAATCAAACTGCTCGCTGTAAGCACATATCGAATTAAAATTACACGCGACAACTATTCCGCATTTGGATGTGACCGAATGTGGCAGGATTATCAGTGCTCACAAGGTATCGATCCACAGAGTGGTGATGTGTTCTACTATGAAGCCATTCTCTTGACTCCAGGTATGATATGATAACACTTAATTGATTTATAATCTACTAATCAAAATCTCTGTAGGTTCAATTTATCTGGGCTGGTCATTGAAACTTAAAGAGGAGTCTTCTGTATTTCCCACGGATGAATCTATCTCGTATAATGCTTACCAAAAAAATATTTGGATTTGTGGTATATCCAAAACTTACGATTTGCCATCGATCAAGCCGTGTGATGTTGTTGGTTGTCTTATGGACACCTCTGCTGGTACATTTAAGTTCTATCTAAATGGAAATGAAATTCCTCACACCTGGACTCTGCCCGAGTATAAATTGGACTTGTCTTCTGAGCCCTACTATCCAACCGTTTGTTTATCCGCTTATCAGCAAGTGTACTTCAATTTTGGTCAAACTCCGTTTCGATTTGCACCGTCTGGCGTAAAGTTTCGTGACATTTGTGGACAAGTACACATCACGTTGGAGGAAAAATTCAATCTTTGGGTATCCAATCTGGAAAAGACAATATCGGAAAGATGTTTTGGTTATTCGCACTTTAAAGAAGTGTTTGAGACTCCACTACTAAGCGAAATGGCAGACAAAAAGTGTTTTTCCCGTTTGGTACATTCGACAGTCAACGTATTGGAACAACTTCCCACCGACAATCCTGAAGTGCTCGCTTTTTGGTTGTATCATTCTTTTGATGTACTAAAACGTGAAATTGATCCTCCTGATTCCGAGGAGATGCGGCAAATATTGGAAACTCACATGAAAGCTGTAAACGAACGAAACAGTTATGATGTTCGAGTTCGCAACATTAGTATGCTACTGGCGATTTTAATTTCCAAAATCTATACAAAGAAAGAAGAATTGAAAACACTTTTCAATGGCACTGTGGCAAAGTTTGTGGAAGATGTAGGGAAGTACAACTCCAGCTACGCTCAACTCTTCGCACTCATTTGTCTGGAAACTTATTCCACGGTAAATGAGGTGAATGCGCCCAATCATTTACATCTTAAAGAGACCCTTGCTCAACTATCCGAAACATACTTGGAAAAATGTCGTGCACAATCAGACGATGACGTTCTGCCCTCTAGAATTGGCGAATACAGTCAGTGGTTGTTGGATCAAGTTTTTAATGATGATAATAAAAGTTTGCAAATCAAAGAAGATTCGACAATCATCAAACTTTGCACTACAAAAGATCGTCGAATTATATTTACACGCGACAACTATTCCGCATTTGGGTGTGACTGCTTGTGGCAGGATTATCAGTGCTCACAAGGAATCGATCCAACGAGTGGTGATGTTTTCTACTATGAAGCCACTCTCTTGACACGAGGTATTCACTTTTATTATGCACTTTAATCTTGGCAATATATTTTATTTAATATTTATTCTAATATTGTTTTTAGGTTCAATTTATATTGGCTGGGCTTTGAAATTGGACTTTGAAAAATATTCTGATGAATTTCCATCGAAGAAATCAATCTCACTTAATGTTTTCAACAAACAAAATGTTGAAGCATTTGGTTTATCATGCACTTTCGATTTGCCATTTCCGATCAAGCCGTGTGGTGTTGTTGGTTGTCTTCTGGACACCTTGAATGGTACATTCAAGTTCTATCTAAATGGTAGCGAAATTCTTCACTCTTTCACTCTGCCTGAGTACAAATTGGAGATGCCTTCTACTGATGAGCTCTACTATCCAACCGCCAGTTTGTCCCTTTATCAACATGTGTACTTCAATTTTGGTCAAGTTCCGTTTCGATTTGCACCGACTGACGTCAAGTTTTGTACTGTTTTGGATGTATTCAACACGTCACAGGAAAAGTTTGATAGTTGGATTTTCAGACTGGAAAAGACAGTATCGGAAAGCTGTTTGGATGAATCGTACTTTGAAAGTGCATTTGAAACTCCATTGAAAGAAATGATTGTCAAAAGTGGCGAAAAGGGGGTTTACCGATTGGTGCATGCAACAGTGAACGTATTGGGACAAAAGAAGTTTTTCACTGATCAACCTGACAAACTCCTCTGTTTGTTGCATGATTACTTTAGTCGAACACGATTGTGGCTAGGATTTATTAATTTTCCTCTTACGGAGATGGCGAAAATATTGGAAACTCACATGGAAGCTGTTGACCCAACGGACAAACAAAACGATGTTCGTGTTCGTAACATTGCTATGCTTCTGTGGATTATCATTTCGACACACTACAGCACCATTAATGAAAACTTGAAAGCACTTTTCACCAAAAAGATTACTGCCTTTGTTGAAGATGTAGTGATTCACAACTGTAACTACGCTCAACTATTCGCACTCATGTGTTTGGAAAAGTTTTATGAAGTAGAAGAAATTAAGTCTTTTAAACAATTAAATCTCGAAGTAGTTCTTCATCGACTGACACAAGTTGTGAATGAATTTAACCTCGAATCTTTGTACAATCGCGAACAATCCTATGTTCTAGGCTACAGAATTGGTGTATACGCGCAGTGGTTGTTGGATAACGTTTTTGGTGATGGAAATTCAAAGACCAATGATTGCCCAATCGAGTTGTTGACCGACGAAAAGTTTGATTCTAAAAAGAAAGTTTCCCGCGACAACTTTTACGTATTTGAAAATTTCAATTCTCAACAGCATTATCAGTGCTCTCAAGGAATCGATCTACAAAGTGGTGATGTGTTCTACTATGAAGTCGTTCTCATCACTCCAGGTATGCTTTGAACTCTTTAATCTTTGTAATTCACCTTCTTTGATTAATTATTATAATTCCTAGGCTCAATTGATATTGGTTGGGCTTTGAAAGTGGATTTTAAATTGGCGTTTTATTATGTGAATTTCTTTGAAAAATTTATTTCGTTTAATGCATTCCGAAAAAAGATTATGAATTGTGGCAAAATAGGATCTTTTGATTTGCCACCGATCAAACCGTGCGATGTTGTCGGTTGTCTTCTGGACACCTCTGCTGATGCATTCAAGTTCTATCTAAATGGAAATGAAATTCCTCACACCTTTACTGTGCCTATGAATATGACTTCTGAGCACTTTTATCCGACCGTTTGTTTGTCTTCATATCAACAAGTGTACTTCAATTTTGGTCAAGCACCGTTTCGATTTGCTCCGTCTGATGTAAAGGTTCGTACTATTTGGGAAGTGAGCAACACGTTGGAGGAAAGATTCAACCGTTGGATCATCGATCTGGAAAAGGCTGCATCGAAATGTTTGGATAGTTCGGAATTTGATTTGCTTACAACTTCTCTTGAAGAAATGGCAGTCAAAAGTGGCGAAAAGTTTGCACCTCTATTGGCACAGACGATAATCGCCCAATTGGGACAAGAAATCTTTTCGGTCTTTCTACTCCATTCATTCGCCTTTTTGTTGTTTAGACACCTGACAAGTGTACTGAAAAGTGAACTTATTATTTTTCCTGATGCTGCGCAGATGGCTCAAATATTGGAAATTTACTTGGAAGCTGTAGACCCAAAGAACATGGATATTCGTGTTCGCAACATTTGTTTGCTATTGACAATTCTAGCTTTCGGGTTCTATTACAATGATGAGAAAGAATTGAAGGCACTTTTCACCGAAAAGATTGTTTCCTTTGTTGGTGATGTAGTAGCTCACAACTGCGGATACACTCAACTCTTCGCACTCATGTCCTTGGAAAAGTTTTACTTGGAAGACGCACTAAAGTCAAATCTTGTTGTCGTCCTTCAGGGACTGTCTCAAGCTGTAGAAGAATTCGAGCCAGAATCAGTGTACAATTATTATATGACCATTTTGAATATTCAACGTTTTAGAAATGGTGCATACGCTCAGTGGTTGTTGGATCACGTTTTTGGAGATGAAAGTTTGCAAATTCAAGATTGTCCAATCAAATTGTTGACCGATGAAAAGGTTGAACATAGAAAGAAAGTTACACGTGATAACTATTCCGCTTTTGGGTGTGACAACTTGTGGCAGAATTACCAGTGCTCCAAAGGAATCGATCCACAGAGTGGTGATGTGTTCTACTATGAAGCCATTCTCTTCACTAAAGGTATGCTTTGGAATATACACTAATATTATCTAATTAATTAATTTTAATTGCATTAGGTTCAATTTATGTTGGTTGGTCTTTGATGTTAGATTTTACTCAGGATTATGCTGGATTTTATGAAGATAAAGATTCAATCTCATTCGAATCACTCGGTAAAATGATTAAAGCTTATGATGAAGAAAATAGCTGTGATTTACCATTTGTACCGTTCAAACTCTGCGATGTTGTTAGTTGTCTTTTGGACACATCTGCTGGTACATTCAAGTTCTATCTTAATGGAATAGAAATTGTTCACACTTTTACCCAGCCCAATTACAAGATGAATATGACTTCAGGGCACTACTATCCAACCGTTTGTTTGGCCGCTTATCAACAAGTGTACTTCAACTTTGGTCAAGCTCCGTTTCGATTTGCTCCGTCTGATTTGAAGGTTCGTGCTATTTGGGCGAAAGTAATCAACTCAATCGAGGTTGCTGATTCCAGAAATGAGAAGTTTGGACCTGTGAAAAGTTTTGCGCAAATTTTGATGAACCAAATTCCTTTGGCGAACATTGAATGTGAAAAGAACTCATTGGAGTTCGTTGATTCTGAACAGGTCAAGTGGAGAGAATGGATAAAGAAGATTTTGGTGATTATGAGCGAATATGAGTTCGATAGAAAGGCAGTGGAGACAAGTTTGATTCAGTCTGTGGATAGTAAAGTAAGTGAAGAATCTTTGAAAGTCCAAGCTTCAATTAACAAGTTCAATGAATGGATTCGAAAGTTGGAATTGAAAGTTCGGGAAGATGTGATGGTTGAGGAAAAATTTGACGCAGATTTGAGAAAGAGTTTGTTTGAACTGGTGAGAAGCGAGGAAGATTGGATTATGCTAGTGCAATCGATGATTACCATAATGGGCACCAGTTCAGATGATCGAATCGATGTGATGGCCATGTGGATGATGTCATACATCAAGCTGCTCATGCCACCTAAACCCGACAAAGTGATGAAACTAATCAAACCATATCTCGAATCGTACGTAAACGAAAATGTTGCAGTTAGCAACGAAGTATCGACTCAACTTCGTAACATTTGCATACTTCTCTCGATCATGCCACGAGTGTACCAATATGAAAAGAAATTGAAAGTTTTCTTGACACCTGAAATAATCAACGTTCTTGTAAAACTAGTGTCCTCCACCAATCAACAAAAATCCTCCAAATTGTACGCACTCTTTTGTATGCAAAGTTTTGCCAAATCGTGTGAACAGATGAAGAGTCTACTCAAAAATCAATTAAAACGAGAAGACTTTGAGAGATTTCTTCAAGTTCAAATTACCGAATTTGTAGTGAACTCTTGTGACTATGACCTTTGTCAGATCAACTTTTTGTCACTGTGGCTTTTGGATTACGTTTTTGGAAAAGAAAATCTTGAGAATAAAGCTTCGAAGACAACGAATGATGCATCTACGAAAGTGTCACGTGATGGTTTGTCAACTGCTGGATATTATTATTACGATTGGATCGATTATAGTTATCAATCGGAGGTTCATGTTCGTCCAGTATCGTGCTCTGTGTACTTTTACGAAGCTATTCTCATGACTTCGGGTTCGGCTCGGGTTGGATGGGCACTGTCGAGTGTGGATCGCAAAGGTATGGCTGACGATCTAATCTTATTTAATGCTGCAGCACATGTGAGTAATCTTATTCAATTAATCTCTTTAGGCAACGCGCAATGTTCATCAATCTTTTTCGATGCATGCCAAAAGTGCATCTACCTTGATGGCAAACCTCATCCAATTGAGAAGTCACTGAAGCAACCCAAACCTGGCACTGTGATTGGCTGTCTACTGGATACCGCTTCCAAAATATTCTATTTCTACCTGGATGGTGATTTGGTTCCAGTTTCCGAGGTATTTTTTTCGAATGTTTATCTTATTTTATTTTACATGTCATTTTGATTTCCTGATTTCTATTTGAAGGTGAAACTGTGCCTCAGCACCAAATCATACTTTCCAACCGTGTCCTTAGCAGCGTATCAACATGTTGGTCTCAATTTAGGACAATCCTCATTCAAGTATCCACTCAAAGGAATTCAACGCCGAAAGGTTAAAAAGGCTAAAAAGAGATTTTGAATTTATTGTTTATTTGTCTATTTTTCATTATTATTTTTTTGATGATTTTTGTTTTCTGATTCAATATTTTTTCTAGACAGTTTATTGAAATTGCAATTTTATTTTGTTTATGTTAACTCACACTATCAGTTTATTTCTTATTTTCAATATAAAAGCGATTGACCCAAATTTATTCAAATTTATTAATATATCATGAGAACTTTTAGAAGTACAAATTGGAATATTCCATTGCAAATTTTTCATTTAAATATGTTTTAAATAAAAAATTTAACAATTACCGCCAAAAATTTAGTATTTATTTGTTTTACGACAGTGGCGCCATCTGCGGGTTACAATTTAAACTAGACTGACAAGAGTAATAACATTGTGTTTGTTGCATATTGCTTACTCAAATCTGATTCATTATGACTAAGTCACTGATAAGGCCAGTTTTGTGTGATGTGGCTCACTTTGTTTGACAACGACCACGTTGTTTCATTCTTGCATTCTCTCGTGTTCTCACATTTTTCTCTATATTCTCTACCAAACTCTCGTTTTTCCTCAAACCACCAAACCGAATCGCGCACCGAAAATGTCTCCTGAGAAGAAGGAGCCTGAAAAGCAGGCAAAATTCGACCAATGGATCACCGATCTCGAAAAGGCAGTATCGGAAAGCCTTTGGGATTATTCTTACTTTGAAAATACGTTTCAAACCCCACTGGTGGAAATGATAACCGAAAGCGGTGAAAATAGCATTTTCCGATTGGTACACGCGATTGTCAACGTACTGGGACAAAAGAAGCTTCCCACCGATCAGCCTGATCAACTCGCTAGTTGGTTGATCTATTACTTTGCTATACTCCAAAGAAGAACATTCCCTGATGCTGAGGAGATGGCGCAAATATTGGAAATTCACTTGGAAGCTGTAGACCCAACAGACAAATACGATGTTCGTGTTCGCAACATTACTATGTTATTGACTATTTTAATTTACAAGATCTACGTACAAAAGAAAGAATTGCTAGCACTACTGACCAGTAAGTTGATTACATTTGTGGAAAAAGCAGTGATCCACAATCGTTAACGCCAACTACGCTCAACTTTTCGCACTTATGTGTTTGGAAACCTTTTCCGCGGTGGACGAACTGAAGGTTTATTTGGCCAAACAAGAAAAGCTTAAAGTGGTCCTTCATCTATTTACCAAACCTGTAAAAGAATTCAACCTCAACTCTGTGTACAAAGATGAACAGCCTAATGTTTTACGCTTTCGAATTTTTGAAAGTGCTCAGGCGTTGTTGGATAATGTTTTTGGAGATGGAAATTCACGGCAAATCGCAGATTGTCCAATCAAGCTTCTTACGGCAAAAGATGTCCAAAATAAGAGAATTACACGAGACAACTATTCCGCTTTTGGGTGTTACCACGCGTGGCAGGATTACCAGTGCTCCCATGGAATCGATCCACTGAGTGGCGATGTGTTCTACTACGAAGCCATTCTCTTGACTCGAGGCATGTTTTGAATATGATAATCTGGTTATTTATTAAATTAATAATCGCATTCCTATTAGGTGAAATTTTTGTTGGTTGGGCTTTCAAAATGGATCCTAAAGAGAAATCATTTGAATTTCCTTCCAAAGAGTCCATCTCACTTGTTTTCCACCGAAACAAAGTTAAAGCTTTTGATCTCTCATCCTCTTACGATTTGTCCGATCCGATCAAACCGTGCAATGTTGTCGGCTGTCTTCTGGACACCTCAGCGGGCACTTTCAAGTTCTATCTGAATGGCAAAGAAATTCGTCATACTTTTACTCTCCCAAAGTACAAATTGGAGTTATCTTCTGGGCACTACTATCCTACTGTTCGCTTGGGCGGTTTTCAACAAGTGTATTTTAATTTTGGTCAAGATATGTTTCGATTTGCTCCGTCTGATGTGAAGTTTTGTGATATTTTGGAAGTAAAACGTTCGTTGGAGGAGAAATTCGGACTTTGGATTCTTGATCTCGAATGGGAAGCGTCGAATTGTTCAAGTTTAGACTATTCGCACTTTGAAAAGAGGTTTGAAACTCCTCTGGTGGAAATGATGCTCAAAAGTGGTGATACGGGCTTTTTTCGATTGGTAAAGGCGATTGTGAACATATCGAGACAATCTCTATTTAACTACTGCAGTACTAATCAACCTGATGCACTGGCTTTTTGGTTATTTCGATACCTAAATGTTTTGAAAAGTAGAATTGTATTTCCTGATGTCGCCAAGATGGTGCAAATATTGGAAACTCACATTGAAGCAGTTGACCCAAAGGACAAACACGATGTTCGTGTTCGAAACATTTGTATGTTATTGACAATTTTGCGTTCCGCAATCTACACAGATGAGCAAGAATCGAAAGCACTATTCACCGACAAGATTACTACGTTTGTGGGAGATGTAATGATTTATAATTGCGATTACGCTCAACTATTCGCACTCATGTGTATGGAAAAGTTTTCTGTGAAAGCCGAAACATTCAAAAAGCTTAATCTTGAAGTAGTCCTTCATCGACTGTCCCAATCTGTGGATGGATTCGACACAGAATCTGTGTACAATTGTGGACAATCCATGGGTGCTTTGTACTTTCGAATTGGTGTGCACGCTCAGTGGTTGTTGGATCACGTTTTTGGTGATGGAAAGGAGTATGGCCAAATTAACAATTTTCTTACAATGGGATTTGACCTATGCCAGAGTGTAGTACTCATCTAAGGATACAAAAAAGTCATTGGGACCTAGGGTCCGGGAGACGTCGTTTCGGTACAAAATGGCGGACAAGTTCCATAAAACCACGTATAGCTATACGTCAAAAATATGGATGGCATTGTACAGTTTTGAATACTATAGCTTTAAACAAATAAAATTTCACTTGAATAATGTTCTAATAGTCTCCAAATGGCTCAATAAAATTAAATTGGGCCCCAGGGTCCACCAGGTGGCGCTTTAGACAAAAATTAAAAAAATAAAAATTAAATGTTCTCCTAAAGCGCCACCTGGTGGACCCTGCGGCTCAATTTAATTTATTTTGCCTCTGGGGGAACTTTGGAATCGTATAACAGTGAAATCCAGTTTATCTAAAACTTTTATAGAAAATAATGAAAAATTTATTCATATTTTTGATGTATAGCTTTTTGCGTTTTGGAACTTTGTCCGCCATTTTGTACCGAAACGACGTCTCCCGGACCCTAGGTCCCAATGACTTTTTTGTATCCTTGGATGAGTACTACACTCTGGTATAGGTCAAATCCCATTGTAAGAAAATTGTTAATTTGGCCATACTCCTTTACCATTCAGAAATTGTACGATCAAGTTGCTGACCGAAGAGAAATTTGATGGTCAAAAGAAAGTTACACGCGATAACTTTTCCGCTTTTGGGTATGACAACTTGTGGCAGAATTACCAGTGCTCCAAAGGAATCGATCCACAGAGTGGTGATGTGTTCTACTATGAAGCCATTCTCTTGACTAAAGGTATGCTTTGGACACTTTGTGATTGTTGAGTTTAATCTTTTTGTATTAACTCCAACTAATTAGGTTTGAATTATATTGGTTGGGCTTTGAAACTGGATCTTGAAAGCGAAACTGAATTTCCTTCGAAAGAATCAATCTCACTTAATGTTTTCAACAAACAAAATGTTGAAGCTTTTGGTCTGGCATCCTCTTTCGATTTGCCACCAATCAAACCATGCGATGTTGTTGGTTGTCTTTTGGACACCTCGTATGGTACATTCAAGTTCTATCTAAATGGTAACGAAATTCTTCATTCTTTTACTCTGCCTGAGTATAAATTGGAATTGTCCGGGCCCTACTATCCAACCGCTTGTTTGTCCGCTTATCAACAGCTGTATTTCAATTTTGGTCAATCTCTATTTCGATTTGCTCCTGACCTGACATTTTGTTCTGTTTTGGATGAAATCCAATCTCAGGATGAATTCAACTTTTTCATCTTCGCTCTGAAAAATGGATTGTCAGAAAGTTGCAATCACTCATTACCATCATCTGATTGGTCGGACTTTGAAAAGCTGTTGCAAGGAATGATGCTCAAAAGTGGTGAAAAGGGATTTTTTCATTTGATAAAGTCAATTGTGAACATATTGGGACAATCGAAACTTGTTCAATCGGATCAACTCGCTTTTTGGTTGTTTAAGTACTTTGATGTACTCAAAAGTAAAAAAGTCACTTATCCCGATGCTGAGAAGATGGCGCAAAAATTGGAAAGTTACTTGAAAGCTTTTGACCCTTCGGATAATGATGATGTTCGTGTTCGTAACATTTGTATGGTGGTGTCGATTCTACTTGCCACAATCTACACAGATGAATCGAAAGCACTCATCACCTGTAAGTTGACTTCGTTTATTGAAGATGTAGTGATTCACAACTCCAACTACGCTCAACTTTTCGCACTCATTTGTTTGGAAAAGTTGTATGAAGAAGAAGAAGAAGAAATTAATGCATTCAAACAATTAAGTATTCAAGTTGCCCTTCACCGACTATCACAAACTGCAGAAGAGTTCAACGTAGAATCTTTGTACAATCGTGAACAATCGAATGTTTTAGATTTTAGAATTGGCGTATACGCCCAGTGGTTGTTGGATCACTTTTTTGGGAAATCGTCTACCAAAGATTGTGAAATCAAGTTGTTGACCGATGAGAAGTTTGATTCTAAAAAGAAAGTTACTCGAGACAATGTTTTCGTTTTTGGTTGTGATTACGTAATGCAGAATTACCAGTGCTCACAAGGTATCGATCCACAGAGTGGTGATGTGTTCTACTATGAAGCCATTCTTTTGACTCAAGGTATGCTCTCGAACACTAATTTACTTAAATCCAATAATAATCTTTATCTCTATAGGTTCAATTTTTGTTGGTTGGACTTTGAAACTGGATTTTACAAAGAAATCTGTTAATTTTTATGAAATGAAACAATCTGTCTCATTTGAATCACCTGAAAAAATGATTAGAACTTATGGTAACTTATGCGAAAAAAGTAGAAACTTTTCGTCACCGATCAAACCTGGAGATGTCGTTGGTTGTCTTCTCGACACATCTTCTGGTACATTCAAGATCTATCTAAATGGCGTCGAAATTCCGCATACTGTGCCCAACTTGAATATGACTTCTGGTCACTACTATCCAACCGTTTGTCTGTCCACTTACCAGCAAGTTTACTTCAATTTTGGTCAAGCTCCGTTTAGGTTTGCTCCGTCTGACGTGAGGTTTCGTGACATTTGTGGACAAGAACACTTTACGTTTGAGGATAAATTCAATCGTTTGATTACATTTCTGGAAAAGAAAATATCGGCAAACTGTTCTGATGATTCGTTCTTTAAAACAATATTTGATTCCTTAAAAGATGAAATGACAGACAAAAACGGTGAAAAGTGCTTCTCCCAATTGATACATTCTATAATCAATTGGGCCAAAACAAGTTTGACAATGATAAACCTGATGTCCTTGCTTTTTGGTTGTTTGGTTGCTTTACTGAAGTACTTGAGTATTCATTCGCAAACAATATCTCTCATCCCAATTGTGCTGATTTGGCGAAAATATTAGAAACTCACTTGGAAGCTGTGGACCCAAAGGACAAGCACGACGTTCGTGTTCGTAACATTTGTATGCTAGTGTCGATTCTATTTTACTGCTTCTACAATGATGATGAAGAGTTAAAGGCACTTTCCACCGATAAGATTGCTTTCTTTGTGGAAGATGTGGTGATACACAATTCGGATTTTGCTCAACTTTTCGCACTCATGTGTTTAGAAACCGTGAAAGACAAACTCAAAGATTCTTTTCAACCTATCTTGCGACAACTTTCTTCAACTTTAGAAGAATTCAATCTTGAAACAATGTACAATCGTGAACAATCGGTTGTTCTTGGCTATAGAATTGGTGTATACGCTCAGTGGTTGTTGGATCATGTTTTTGGTGATGGACGTTTGTCAGTCGAAGATTGTCCAGTCAAGTTGCTCACTTCCAACAAGTTTGATCATCGAAAGAAAGTGACACGTGATAACTATTCCGCTTTTGGTTGTGATTACTTGTGGCAGAATTACCAGTGCTCACAAGGAATCGATCCACAGAGTGGCGATGTGTTCTACTATGAAGCCATTCTCGTGACTCCAGGTATGTTTTCGAACATTAATTTACTTAAATCCAATAATAATCTTTATTATCTCTATAGGTTCAATTTGTGTTGGTTGGGCTTTGAAAATGGATTTGGAAGAAGAATCGTCTTCTGAATTTTATGATATGAAAAAATCGATCTCTTTTAATGCGTACGAAAAATGGATTGGAACTTATGGTAAAAATTGTTTTCCACCAATCAAACCGTGTGATGTTGTTGGTTGTCTTTTGGACACCTCAGATGGTTCATTTAAGTTTTATCTAAATGGAAGAGAAGTTCCTCACACTTGGACTCTACCAAATAGCAAACTGGAGTTGTCTTCAGAGCCGTATTATCCAACCGTTTGTTTGTCCCTTTACCAGCAAGTATATCTCAATTTTGGTCAAGCTCCCTTTCGATTTGCTCCGTCTGACGTAAAGTTTCGTGACATTTGTGGGGAAGTAATCAACTCAGAGGTTGTTGATGATGTTGATTCTCAACAGGAAAAGTGGAGTGAATGGCTAATGAAGATTTTGGAGATTATGAAGGAATCTGAGTGCGGCGTTAAAGAGACGGAGACAAATTTAATTCAGCCTGAGAATTGCGAGGAAAATGAAGAAAGTGAAGAATGTTTGAATTGTCAAGTTTCAATTTACAACTTCCAAGTTCCATCCATTGTCAGTACTGAAATGGGCACATTGGAAGATCGCAGATCGGAACTTTTTTATTATGTTAAACAGGAAATGCTTTTTGAGTGGATTCGAAAGTTGGAATTGAATGTGCGGGAAGATTTGATTAAGAACGAAGAGATTGAAGGCGAGTTGAGGGAGAGTTTGCTTGAACTGGTGAGAAGCGAGGAAGATTGGATCATGCTAGTGCAATCGATGATTACCATAATGTTCACCAGTTCAGATGATCGAATCGATGTGATGGCCATGTGGATGATGTCATACATCAAGCAACTCATGCCACCTGTACCAGACAAAGTGATGAAACTTGTTCAACCTTATCTCAAATCTTATCTAAACGAATCATCACGAGTCACCAACGAAATATCAAACCAACTTCGTAACATTTGCATACTTCTCTCGATCATGCCACGAGTGTACCAATATGAAGAGAAATTGAAGCTTTTCTTGACATTAGAAATAATCAACTTTCTAGTGAAACTCGCTTCCAACTCTAACGAGCACAAATCCTCCAAACTGTACGCACTATTTTGTATGCAAAGTTTTGCTAAATCGTGTGCACAGATGAAGAGTCTACTTAAAAGTCTATTCAAACGAGACGATTTTGAGAATTTTGTTCAATCTGCTGAGCTAACATCGAATCCTGGTGATTATGATCTGTACCAGATCAACTTTTTATCAATGTGGCTGTTGGATTATGTGTTTGGAAAGGAAAATCTTATGGATTCGAATACCTCGAATGTTGAATCGGCGAAAGTGTCACGTGATGGTCTGTCACCTGTTGGATATTATTATTACGATTGGATCGATTATAATTATCAATTGGAAGTTCGTGTTCGTCCAGTATTGTGCTCAATGTACTTTTACGAAGCGATTCTCATGACTTCGGGCTCGGCTCGGATTGGATGGGCACTGTCAAGTGAGGATCGCAAAGGTAAAAATATAGCTCATAATTGATTAATAATGTTCAATCTATTCTTCTCTAGGCAACACACAATGTTCATCAATCTTTTTCGATGCCTACGAAAAGTGCATTTACCGTGATGGCAAGCCATATCCAATTGAGGAGTCACTGAAGTCACTCAAACCTGGCACTGTGATTGGCTGTCTACTGGACACGCTTTCCGGTACATTCTCTTTCTATTTGGATGGTGATTTGATTCCATTTTCTAAGGTAAGTTGGTTTTATTTTTCATTTTAAATTGATCTCTTGATTTATTCTATTTCAAGGTGAAACTGTACCTCAGCACCAAACCATACTTTCCCACCGTGTCCCTGGCTGCATATCAACATGTTTGTATCAATTTTGGTCAAACTCCATTCAAGTTTCCACCCGAGGAAATGAGGATTCAACACCAAAAGGTTAAAGAGGATTGAGATTTTTTGGGTTTATTATTTTTGTTGACTATTTTTTCGTGATTATTCTTTTTTGTGCTATCGATTCGATAATTTTTTTAATAGTTTATTTATTTACATTTTTATTATCATGATCTGCAGATTTTTGTTGTTGTTTATGTTATCGCAATAATAACGATTGAAGCCGAATCTTTAGTTTTTATAAATGTAGTGATAGTAGCGCCATAAGTCAGATTGTCAAACTTGTGTTTACTCAACCTGACTCGTAAAGCAACTGATAAGGTCAATCCGATGACTAGAAGACTTTGATATAAAATAAACACGATCACGTTACTTTACTTTCAGTCTGCAGACATGGTTCGTCGTGTTCACTTGTCCTCGAAGCACTCTTTCGTCTTTTCGTCCTCAAACTGTTCTCGAAACTCGACTCGTCTTCCTCAGTCTGCCTCAACCGAATACACTTTACCTGAAGATGTCTCTTTTACTATTCCGGGATGAGACGCAGTCTCGATTCAAACGCTGGATTACAGATCTCGACGTGAAAGTATCTCAAAACTGTTCGGACTATTCACATTTTACGGTGTTTGAAACTGAACTCGCAGAAATGTTGGTTGAATGCGGTCGCGAGTGCTTTCTCCGACTGGCACAGGCGACCATCACCGAATTGGGCAAAGACGGAGTCCGTGCCACCGACCAGGCTGATGTACTCGCCTGCTGGTTGGCTTTCTACTACTATCAAATAAAGAAGATCGCTCCCGATGTGAACAGAATGGTGGAGCTGTTACATTTGCACTTTGATTTGGTGATTCCGGGCGATCCAGCTGATGTTCGTGTGCGCAACATTTGCATGTTACTGTCGATCGCGTGCCAGATCATGTACACCAAGAAGGAGGAATTGGAAGCACTCTTTACCGATGAACTCGCGGTGTTTTTGCTGAAAGTTATACTCGACAACTCGAAGCACACTCTACTGTATGCGCTCATGTGTTTTGGGCCCTTCTCGGTGGTGGACAAACTGAGACACCACATGTCCCGGCAAGAGCATCTTAAACTCGTCTTAGAGCTACTTGCATCGAACACTGTCAAGTTTAACATTGATTCTGTGTACAACCGTGACCAAGAATATGTTTTGAGCTTTCGAATTGGCGAATGTGCTCAGTGGTTGGTGGATTATCTTTTCGGTTCTGGAACAAGTTTGCCCATTGAGTAATGCGGAAACAAATTACTGACCTCGAAGAAGTTTGTTGATTGTCTTCATCGAATTACGCGCGACGACTACACAGCTTTTGGATTGGATCACTTTTATCAAAATTACCAGTACTCGCAAGGCATCGAGCGATTTACTGGTAATGTGTTCTACTATGAAGCCATTCTCTTGACTCCAGGTATGGGCACTTTGTTTAGTTTAATCTAATTTATTATTTAATGTCATATTAGGTTCATTTCATGTTGGTTGGGCTTTAAAGCTGAATTTTGATGGATGTGCATTCAAAGATTTGAAAGAAGAATTGATTTCATTTAACCCTTACGAGAAGAGAATCCAAATTGATGGTGAGGAGGAATATTATTCCAAATTGCCACCGATCAAGCCGTGTGATGTTGTTGGCTGTCTGCTAGACATGTCTGCTCGTACATTTAAGTTCTATCTAAATGGCTATGATGTTCCTCACCAATGGACAGCGTCCTGGTACAAGCTCAACACTGCAAAGTTGGACTTGTCTCTTTTTCCCTACTATCCAACTGCTTGTCTGTCCGCTTACCAACAAGTGTACTTCAATTTTGGTCAAGCTCCTTTTCGGTTTGCTCCGTCTGGCGTGAAGATTCATGATATTTTTGAGAAACCGAAGATTCTAAGGTTGGTTGTTGATTTAAAAAAAAGTAGTGAAAGTCGAAAACCCGTTTATTGATTTAGCATCAAGTGCACTGGTCAGTGGTGATCGTGGTCGGCCTGCTCTTGCCGAGGCGCCTGCTGTCAACGAACAGGAAAAGTTCAATGAATGGATGCGAGCGCTGGAATTGAGTGTGCAGATTAATGATGCAACTGAAGGAAACAGGATGAGAGAAGAGGTTGAGAAGTTGAGGGTGAGTCTGCTTGAACTGGTGAAAAGTGAGGATGATTGGATCAAACTAGCTCGTGCGATGATAACCGAAATGGCCGTAGACGATCGAATTGATGTGGTCAATGTGATGGCCATGTGGATGATGGCATACATCAAACTGCTCAAGCCACCTACACCCGACAAAGTGATTCAACTAATCCAACCATACCTCGAATCGTACCAAAATCAAACATCACAAATCACCAACAAAGTGTCAATCCAACTTCGCAACATTTACATTCTCCTCTCGATCCTACCTCAAGTCTATCAAAGTGAAGATGAGCGCAAAGCCTTTATAGTACCCAATGTAGTCAATGTTCTAGTGAAACTAGCTGCCAACAAGCACAAATCCTCCAAACTGTACGCGCTCTATTGTTTTGAAAGTTTTGCAAAAACTTGCTCACAACTGAAGAGTCTACTCAAGAGTCAATTCAAACGACAAGATTTTTACACATCTTCTACTTCTACACTTGGGTTAATTAGCGACTTTACGGACCCTTGTGAGTATGAACAGGTGCAGATCGACTCATTGTTAAGTTGGTTCGATGGTTGCGGGCTTGGTAGTGATGGTGAAGTGAGTGAAGGCACTGAAGATTTGGACTCTGTGTCGTCGTCACAAAGCTCGAATGTGTCACATGACAATCTGCCACATTCGCAACTTTATTATTACGATTGGATCGATTATAATTATCAAACAGAAAAGAATTTTCATCCTGCAACCGAAGACTCTGTGTGCTTCTATGAAGCGATTCTCATGACTTCGGGCTCGGCTCGGATTGGATGGGCACTGTCGAGTGAGGATAGCAAAGGTAAATAATATTGATGACAATCTTTTCTTATCTAATGCTCAATTTATTCTTCTCTAGACAATGCACAATGTTCACCGATCTTTTTCGATGCATACAAAAAGGGCATCTTCTTTGATGGCAAGCCACATCCAATTGAGACGCCACTGAAGTCACCCAAACCTGGTACTGTGATTGGCTACCTGCTGGACATCACTTCTGGTACGTTCTCTTTCTACCTTGATGGTGAGCTGGTTCTATTGCCCGAGGTAAGTTTGCTTTTATTTTGTTTTACATTGCATTTTGAATTCTGGATTTCTATTTAAAGGTGAAACTACGCCTCAGCGCTCACAACACTTGTCGGTCATACTTTCCCACCGTCTGCCTGGCGCCCTATCAGCAAGTTTATCTCAATTTTGGACAAACCCCATTCAAGTATCCACCCATCGAAATTCAACGCCAAATGTCAAAGAAGAATAGGACATTTTTTGGTTTTGATTTGAATCATGTATTATTTGTTTGTGGGCTTTCTTGTTCCTTTTATTTTCTTGCCAAGTTTATTTCAGTTTATTTTTATTGATATATTCATTTTGTGTTGTTATCAACTTGATGTTGTGCTAACATTCAAATTGTCAACAAATGCAGCTTTTAATATTTTGTAATGTTTTGCAACAATGTGCCTGTAGCGCCATCTATGCTTTAAATTATCAATTAAATCACTGATTTGTTTTTATTCAACCTGACTTGTAAAACAACTGATAAGGTCAATTTGATGACTAGAAGACATGCAGTAGTGTAGGCTTATAAGCACTTTGATTTACATTCAGTCTTGTTGCCGTCTTCGTCGTGTTCACTTGTCCTCGAAGCACATTTTCACTCTCGTTTTTTCGTCCTCAAACTTCGCTCTCGAAACTCTCTGCGTCTTCCTCAGTCTGCCCCAACCGAATACACTTTTCCTGAAGATGTCTCTTTTACTATTCCGGGATGAGATGCAGACTCGATTCAAACGCTGGATGACCGATCTCGACGTGAAAATATCTGAAAACTGTTCGGACTATTCACACTTTAAGGTGCTCGAAAGTGAACTCAAAGAAATGGTGGCCGAATGCGGTGAGGAGTGCTTTCTCCGTCTGGCACAGGCGACCATCACCGAATTGGGCAAGGACGGACGTGCCACCGATCAGAGTGACGTACTCGCCTGTTGGTTGGCTTTCTACTACTATCAACAGTTGGCTTGTTGTCTTCCCGATGTCAACAGAATGGTGGAGCTGTTACATTTGCACTTTGATTTGGTGATTCCCGGTGACCCGGCTGATGTTCGTGTGCGCAACATTTGCATGCTACTGTCGATCGTATGTCAGATCATGTACACCAAGAAGGAGGAATTGGAAGCTCTCTTTACCGATGAACTCGCGGTGTTTTTGGTGAAAGTTATACTCGACAACTCGAAGCACACTCTACTGTATGCGCTCATGTGTTTTGGGCCCTTCTCGGTGGTGGACAAACTGAAGCACCACATGTCCCGGCAAGAGTATCTTAAACTCGTTCTAGAGCGACTTGCATCGGACACTGTCAATTTTAACATTGATTCTGTGAACAACCATGACGAAGAATATGTTTTATGTTTTCGAATTGGCGATTGTGCTCAGTGGCTGGTGGATTACCTTTTCGGTGCTGGAACAAGTTTGCCTATCGAGAAATGCGATATCAAACTACTGACTTCAAACAAGTTTGTTGATTGTCTTCATCGAATTACGCGCGACAGCTACACAGCTTTTGGATTTGATCACTTTTATCAGAGTTACCAGTGCTCACAAGGAATCGAGCCACCGAGTGGTGATGTGTTCTACTATGAAGCCATTCTCTTGACTCCAGGTATGAGCACTTTAGTCTAATGTAATCTAATTTAATCTCGTTAGGTTCATTTCATGTTGGTTGGACTTTAAAGCTGAATCTTGATGGATGTGGTTTCAAAGATTTCAAAGAATCGATTTCATTTGACCCTTACGAGAAGAGAATCAAGGTACATGGTGTGAAGGAATTCTATCGTGATTTGCCACCAATCAAGCCGTGTGATGTTGTTGGCTGTCTGCTGGACACCTCTGCTCGTACATTCAAGTTCTATCTAAATGGTTGTGAAGTTTCTCACTGGGCAATGTCCTGGTATAAGCTGGACTTGTCTCTCTTTCCCTACTATCCAACTGCTTGTCTGTCTGCTTACCAACAAGTGTACTTCAATTTTGGTCAAGCTCCGTTTCGGTTTGCTCCGTCTGATGTGACGATTCATGATGTTTTTGGGAAACTGATGACTCCAGTGAAGGCTCTTGCCGAGGCTGATGCTAACGAACAGGAAAAGTTCAATGAATGGATGCGAGCGCTGGAATTGTGTGTGCAGATAAATGATGCGACTGAAGAAGAAAAGAGGATGAGAGAAGAGTTGAGGGAGAGTTTGCCCGAACTGGTGAAAAGTGAGCAAGATTGGATCAAACTAGTTCGTGCGATGATCACCGAAATGAGTGCAGACGATCGAGTGGATGTGATGGCCATGTGGATGATGTCATACATCAAACTGTTGAATTCTCCTTCTCCCGTCAAAGTGATTCAACTAATCAAACCATACCTCGAATCATACCTAAATGAAACATCACAAGTCACCAACGAAGTATCAAACCAACTTCGCAACATTTGCATTCTTCTCTCAATTCTACCTCAAGTCTATCAAAGTGAAGATGAGCGGAAAGCCTTGATAGTACCCAACGTAGTCACTTTTCTAGTGAAACTAGTGTCTTCCACCAATGAGCACAAATCCTCCAAACTGTACGCACTCTTTTGTATGCAAAGTTTGGAAAAATCTTGTTCCATCATGAAGAGCCTACTCAAGAGTCAATTCAAACGCCAAGATTTTGACATATCTCTTCTTGCTCAACTCAAGTTAAATGTCGCGCTTACATCGAACACTTGTCAGTATGAACAGTGTCAGATCAAGTTACTGTCAATGTGGCTGTCGGATTGCGTGTTTAGTTGTGATGGTGAAATGATTGATCATTGTGGTGAAGATAGTCTCGACTCGATACAAGCCTCGAGTAAAGAGCTGTGGAATGCGTCATGTGATGATGGTCGGCCAACTTGTGATCATTATTGTTACGATTGGATCGATTATAATTATCAAACGGAAAAGGATTTTGTTTCTAAAACCGATTCTGCTTACTTCTATGAAGCCATTCTCATGACTTCGGGCTCGGCTCGGGTTGGATGGGCACTGTCGAGTGATGATCGCAAAGGTAAATGTATTGATGGCAATCTATTCTTGTAATGTAATTCAATTCAACCTATTCTTTCCTAGACAACGCACAATGTTTATCATCAATCTTTTTCGATGCACACCAAAAGTGCATTTACCTTGATGGCAAGCCATATCCAATTGAGACGCCACTGAAGTCGTCACCCAAACCTGGCACTGTGATTGGCTGTCTGCTGGACATCACTTCACAAACATTCGCTTTCTACCTTGATGGTGATTTGATTCGATTTTCTGAGGTATGTTTGCTTTTATTTTTGAATCATTTTTAATTTTAATTTCTATATTTCAAGGTGAATCTCCGCCTCAGCAGCCAACCATACTTTCCCACCGTCTCCCTAGCAGCTTATCAACAAGTTTATCTCAACTACACTCTAACCCCCTTCAAGTATCCGCTCAAAGAATGTATTCAACGCCAAAAGTCAAAGAAGAATAGCACACTTTTTGGTTTTGATTGGAATGTTGTACTTATTTTTGTGTTTTCTTTTTTCTTTTATTTTCTTGTCTATTATTTTTCACCTTATTGATTGATTTATATATTCATTTTGTTGTTATCAACTTGATGTTGTTGACATTCAAATTGTCAACAAATGCAGCTTTTAATATTTTGTAATGTTTTGCAAATGTGCCTGTAAGGCCATCTATGCTTTAAATTTTCAATTAAATCGCCGATTTGTTTTTATTCAACCTGACTTGTAAATCATATGATCATATAAATCATATGACAATCTGATGACTGAAGAAGACATGAAGTAGTCCTGTCTTATCTGTCTGCCTCGTATTAGTAAGTTGCTTTACTTTTAGTCTTCGTCGTGTTCTCTTCTCTTCAACATCAAACAGCACAACACTCGCTTTTTCTTCAATCTGCGCGCCGGCAAATGGGTCCAACCAAATGCCCTTCTAAGAAGATGTCTCCTCTATTGTTTAGCAACGAGAAGCAGTCTCGATTCTACCGTTGGATGGCCGATCTCGACGAGATAATATCTAAAAGCCGTTCAGATTTGTCTTACTTTGCGGGCCTCAAAACTCGACTCAACGACAAAAAGATGATCAAATGCAAGTGCACTCTCCGGCTGGCAACGTGTGCGAGGCTGTTTGTTTGCACATTCGATCGCCGCATGTGCCACAAAATGGCGACCAACATTCCCGATCATCGGCCCACTCTCCGGTGACCATAGACAAAGTGATGATCCAGGACCAAAGCAGAAACATGAAACGCACTTTGATGATTGTCGATTAGATCTATTTGGTGTGTGCAACATAACGAGAAACTATTACAAACTTGATAATAAAATTATTAATTTAATTTAATTAATGCTTTATTGTTCGTTCTGTGTATTTCTGAATAAATGAAATGTTTAATTAATCAGTCATGTTAATCGTTAATGTGTGCAAAAAGAATGTGCTTGCAGTTTAGTAAAACGAGTCATGCACTGTTCGACACCATTGGACGCAGGAACAATGTTCAAGTGTTCGACATTAGGCCAAAATGGCCAAAAGTAGAGAAGTGAATTGGTCACTGTTTTCACCCATGAAGGAACCGAGTGACATAGAAAAGGTTCGAAATTCACTAGCCCTAGGGCCCCTAGTTCGAATGGAGGATAGTGGAATGAGCAACTTCAAACAAGCTTTCATGGAAAGTAAATTTAATTATAAGAGTGCAGTATTGAGTACAGAATGTAAAGATGCCAACAAATTACTATTGGTGATGTACTTGTGTATTGGTGATTTACTTGTTCAGGTTGAATATATTGAAGGTTGAAATATAATTTGTGTCTGACATGAAAAGTAACTAATAGCCTATTAGTAATAGGAAAAAATCGTAAAACCGAAGCCTCACAGTAAATAATAATAATCATAATCTTTAACTTCAATCGTGTGTTTCTGCAGTTTCGAGAAGCGTTCCAGGTGCTGTTCAATTTCAGGTCGCAGCACGTTACGTCTTACGCAGAACAATTTAAAACTAAGATGCAATTCGACCAAGTTGGGAAATATGACCGACAGGACACGAGTGATTTGATGTCCACAGATGGGAACGGGGACAGCACCATCGATATAGACCCAAAGTTTGCAAGTCAACACAGAAGTAAGCGAGGTGAGTCGATGTTGCACAACTGGTTGTTCCAAATTGGGTAATTCGACTAAGTTAAGTGCAAGATAGGTGAGGTGAGTCAGTTTAGCAAGGTCTTCAAGTACGGTGGGTGTCAATTTAAGAACAACAAATCGATACTTTAAAATAAAATAAAATTTACTTAATACATATAAAAAACATTAGACAAATGAACACATACCTGAGTATTAAAATCCAGGTGTTGCAATAAAATAGCGTGCTCACTGAGAAAGTGCAAAACTCGGGCACACTCTTCACTTGTACCACGAATATGCACTCGTAAATGGGTTAAATTGGCCAGCCAGAGTGGATTCATGTTGTGCCATTGAAGAACCTGGTCATAAGCAAACGGGTCATAGTCCCCAAAATTGGCACGAACACAGCCTGGCCCAAGATGAGGGATTAGTTGAAAGAGTTCATCTTTGAAGCCATATGCAGAAGAGTTGAACTCGTATGAAAAGTGTTCCAATTTGGACAAGGCAGGAGACAGCTGTGCTATACATGAACAATTCAGGTCGAATAGTTTCAGCGAGTCCAACGATTTGATGTAGACTTGTAGACTGTCGTTTAGAGTGCGTCCTGTATTAGAAATATAAATTAGGTTATGGTGAAAAGTAATAAAATGCATCTATTTACCATGAAAGTCATAATAATTACAAAAAATAGACAACTGCTCGATGTTGGGAAACATTTTCCGCAGTGAACTCAAACATTCGGACGTCTTATAGGTACTCAAAAATAGACAAATAAAATTCTTGGAATTTGCGAATCCAAAAAATGTTTTCTCAAAATATGAAGCACAATCATGTGGCACTGCATTTGGGTAAAAGTTCACACACAAAGATTTCTTGAGTCGGCAGTAGTCCTCGATCACTGCATTCCACCTTGTGGACACTAATCTCATCTGGAACAATTCCCTCACATCACCAACTCCACTGTCCACTCCCAACTTGGCCATAATCAGTTGCATCATTTCATTGGGTAGACGGTTGATAGGTCCCTCGCCAGTACAGGTAGAGTCATCCACTTTGATCTGTCCAAACGAGGCGGTGAGTGAGCTGACTTGTGAAGAGTCCATCGCGCTAATAGGAGCAGGTTGATTTTGATCGATTTGAATCGAGATTCGAAGTGATTGTGGTGAAAGGTAAGAAGACCAAATCGAAACGGCTCAATACGAACGAGAACAGTTTCGACAAAGACAACAAATGTAACTAAAACACAAAACTACCAGTCTGTGAGGCGCCGTCCGTAGAAGACGTGTCGTGTCTTAAGTGTGTCCATTGATTTGAAATCACATTTTCATAAACCAAACCAAGTCAAAAAAGAATTCAAACCCAAACAAGCTTTCATTGAAAATAAGTTTAATGATAAGGTAGTAGTGAGTGTTGATGTCATATATGATTACAGAAAGTGATCATGTTTCAACAGAGGAAAAAAGATTTATTCTAGAAAGATTAGTAATATTTGTGACATTTGTGCAAACACTTCAGAACTCATAGGCGAATTCATGGAAATGTATTCGCATATTTTTGTAATGCTATTAGCCATCATCATTCAAGTATAAGTCAACCAAACGATCAATCGGATCGCTCACAATGTCAGCCCAAAATGGTGTGAACGCAAGTTGGCAAACAGCCTTCGAGTAAAGCTTCAAGCTGTTGATAACGGCGACTTTTGATTGTCTTCAACATTGGAAAAATTATCGAGAGAATTCGACAAAATTGGTGGAAATCAAAATTTGGAGGCAATCTAAGATGCTCCACTGCATTATACCCCTTTCGATGAGTAACAAAGTGAAAATCCACCAAAGACAAGATTCGAATGTTGTGGAGTGGCTTCAATAGTTTCGTGACATCAAATAGAGGTGGAGTTAATATGGAAGCTTTTAAATCGCAATTCGGTTAAATGGGCCAATTGAGCCAAGTGTCTGAACGTATCGGTGGTGAGCTATACAAATTAGTAGAATTAATTCACTGATACTAAACACAAACACACTTACTAAACTATGATATGCATCAAAAGAATGAAAGGCAGCACTTCGTGATCATTTGATAAAACACAAAAACTCACACGGTATAAATAGCTCGGGCATTAAGATCGTACCAGTAGGTTAACTCATAAATATTCACACAGGAAAACCTAAACTAGAAAATGTTTCATCAATATGTCATACAATGTCTGCGCAGTGAACACTTAATACTCAAAGTAAATACAGAAAAAAGTTCAGAGTTGTGAGCCAATCAGTCAAAAAGAATCCAAATCAAATTGAAAAGTACAACAGAAAAGATTTATTTATCAATATACAAACATCAGTAATAAATAATAGATTTGTGCCATAACTCAGTTTCAGTCCAACAAACGATTGATCGGATCATTCAAGCCAAAATCGTACGAACGCAAATTAGTGAAAAGATTCACATGTGGCTCGAGTAAATTGGCAAGATGTTCATAAAGGCAACTGTTGACGGTCAATTTGTGCACATTCGGGAAAATGGTCGACACAACTCGACTAAAGTGGGCGGCATTAAAATCTACTGGCAAAACATCATTGCAGTGATCATTGTCAAAAGTAAAATCCACTAAAGACAATGTTCGAATGTTGTACAAAGGTTTCAATTTTTCCACCGCAAGAGTGTCCAAGTCAATAAAGATGTTATCAATTCGTAGCTCAGTCAAATGGGCCAATCGAGCCAACTGTCCAATCATGTCGGTGGTGAGCTGAATATGAATGAACAATATGGTTAATTGTCACTGATGCATATTATATAATTTGAATTAACTTACTTTGCGATCACGTTCGAAAAGATCGATTTCAATACGTAACATTTGCAACGACGGGAAATGTTTACAAATGAATTGCAAAGCACCAGGATGACTTGGGCCCAAACTTAAACGTACCAGCGTAGAAGCAAATTGAGCATTGATTCCAGACCAAGCAGTGGCCAACTTTTCGATTTCAATGCCGTGAACATTGGTTCCTAAACTATAAAATCTTGTTCCCAAGAATGGCACAATCTGATTAAAAACAACATGATCCCATCCGGAGATATGTTCAAGGCGAGCCAAGGTTGGTGCCAGTTGTTCAATAGATCGTCTAATTGACCATTGAATTATGGTAAAATCAAGTCGCCTTAGATTGGTCAATTGGTTGATTTGAGCACAAAAATCGCTGCCATCTTCACTCTGTTGAGCCGTGAATTCATACAAATGGAGAGTGTTCAAGGTCGAGGACCACTGATGGAGCATTTGGTTGAATTCGGTGGTGCAAGTCGAATAATAATTGATAATGTACAATTGTTGAATGCGAGGAAATAATTTCGCCAAGAGAGTGCACAGTTTGCCAGACAAGTGCATAATTTCAATTTGGCTTCGCTTGGCTTCGCTTCGTTTCGGTTGAATATAGACAAAATCTTTACTCAACCTGAGATGATCGTTGAATCGATACGATAAATCCCGAAGATGGTACTCGTCCCAGTCCTTCATGATCACCAAACACTTCTTGTCCCGACAAATGTCCTCAATCAGGGCCTTCCATTTGCTTGACACCGATCTGAGACGAATCAAGTGATGTGCTGGCACTCGGTGAAGAATGGCTCGCAACATTTCGGTCGGTAACTTGTTGAGGACACCTCGAATTGATGGTCGAACACCAAAGAGTCGAGCTAAGGCTTCAACCAACGATCGTAGAGTGAAATGAATCGACTTGACAGCACGCGAATCCATGTTGTTGTCGTGCATTTGTTCTGTAATATAAAATGTCATTTGGTACATAAACACACCAACCATTTGGTTCTAACTTACTAACCAGCGTCGAGATGAACTCAACAAAAAAGTTTGGTTCAGAAAAGACAAACAAGAAATAGAGCCCGACACGAAAACAACCAAAACACGCACAAAGCAGAGAGAAATTGCGAGCAAAACAAAACTGAACACAAACATTGCACGCCACTGCGGACAGAGTGACCGAGTGCGCACTGCTAAGTCGAACTTGCCGCAACACACACTCGGACAGTGACTGTCCATTGGACAGTTGTATTGGACAGTGACCAATACAACTTCACTTGAGTTTCTACTTTATTTGGACGTCAATTTGTTCACACTATATTTGACCACCCGTTTGACACTTCATGCATTTCGATTATTCTGCTGTTTACTGTATGCAACACAAAGTCTCGTTGTACTCCACTGAACACCCTCACCAGAAATATATTTCTTTTCCAATCACAGACAGAAACTGTATCCAGATATATATTTGGTAGATATATCCAAAGGAGTGATCGTAAAGACAGATTGAGGGTCGAGCAGAGGAACATGGCAGTGAATGTGTCGAGTGTGCACATTCTGACCAACCAACTACAGTTCAGGCGTCGCAACAAAAGTTTCAACTCACTCGAGCACTAATTTCAAATTGGCAAATTAATTTGAGTGGTTTGTAAGTTTGCGAACCGCGGTGTGAGGACAATTTAAATTGTGGAATGAACAGGAACGAGTGGACCAATTGCCACCATGTGCATCAAACAAATTGTAAAATTAAAAGTCTTTTTACAACAACTCTACATCTCTTTCTTTTAAATTAAAGTTGTTGATTTACTGATTTAGTTTTGATTTGTTGATTGCACTCATTTTCATGATTCGAAATCAAATCATTCGAAATGTAACCGAAATGCCTTAATTTGTGTGTTTGATATGTTATAACTAATTAGTTAATGAGTCATTACTAATGTTTAGATTCGAATGAAATGTTCCATTTAGTGAGATGTATAGTACACCAAGTTCCCAAGTTGAACGTCATATTGCTGCTTAGTTCGCTACTTTGTGTGTGCTCAAGAATGGCTTTGGTGACTGACACAAGACCGGTGCGTGCAAATACCGAGGTGGTCACCTTCGCCCGTTTGGACTACTGGAGCATGCTCGACCTGTTTGACCGTATTCCTGTGCACGACTTGGTCCGTCTCAAGGGACTCGCTTCGTGGTGGTCTGACTATGTCACCAAAGTTTGCCGAACCAAACGCGACATTACCGTGCAGTGTGGCCACAAGTTGAAAGGATCTGGTGACCGCACTCAAGACCGGTTCAACTTACTCAAAGTGACCAGCATCCACTCGCACGCCTCGGATCGACTGGCTCAACTCCTGCCGAGCATTACTTCGCTCGAGATTGTCATTGAAAACGTTCAGTTTAGTTCTAACCGCGTCATATATGACATCGCCGACATCACCCACCTCATCTGCCAATGGTCCCACCAGTTGGTCAGCCTAAAGATCAAGTGTCACTCTATGTATGCACTGCCGCAAGAGCCCAAGAAAAGAACTGTGCCAATCAAGCAGCTGCTTCTTTCACTGAACACGATCACCACACTTAGACGACTTTCGATCGACTGCCTTTGGTGGCAATGGACAAAAATTCAGGACCCAATCGATCTGTCTATTTTGTCCCAGTTGGAGTATTTTTATTTCCACACTGGGTGGCATGATTTTGAGAATTTATGGCATTCGCTTGTGCTGTACGCTGGTCCGAATCGCCAACTCAAGAAGATAGTGATGCCCTCTGCCATTTGGTCTCTGCCACGAAATGTGCTGCGAGAACACCAACTCCTGTCGAAGTTCACCACGCTCCAACTTGGTCCCGGCAATGAATTAACTCGCGACCAATGGGCACTCTTTCCCAACCTGACCACAGTCGATCTTGGATATATCCAAAGCCGATCCAAATTTATGAGACATATTACTCGCATGAAAAGCTTAAAGCTTGTTCGCACACTCAAAATGGAACTTTACATCACCCGTGACTTTAACCGCCACCTTGATCAAGTTTCGGCCGATCTACCTCAACTGCCGTCGGTCACCAACTTGAAGCTCTCAATTCGGTCTCGTTGGCACACCACTTGGTGCTCATCTTTCAAGTCCCTCAAACTAGGCACCATTTTGCCCAATTTGGAATCAGTCTATTTGGGCTGTGATTTCAGATGCATCACCAGTTCATATCGTGCGGTCAAGTGGACTGCCAAGATTTGTAGCAAAATTAGCTACCGAATGTTCAAGCTCGGCGTGCGACGACAATTGCCTGGTGTTGAATGCACCTTCAAGAAACCTATCTTGTATTCAATAAATTAGCCATAACTTTAAAGTTGACTTGATTTTTTATCGATTCGAATGAAATATATGTTCCATTTAGTGAAATGTAATAGTACACAAAGGCCCACAAGTTGAGCGTCATATTAATTAATATTATAATATTGCAAATAATTCTCGAGACTGTCTATTTGTGTGTGTGTTCGAGTACGGCCATCTTTTCGTGTCCCAAGCGGCCCAAGACGCTCGAGTTTCTTTCTATATTTTGTTACAAATTAACTCTAAAGTCGACGTTGCTTATTTTCATAGATTCGATTCAAATGTTCCAGTTAGCGAAATGTATAGCACACGAAGTATGCAGTTGGGAGTCATATTGCAACTTTTAGTGCTGGCGACTGTTTCTATTTGTGCGTGTGTTCGAGTATGGCTATCCTTTCGTGTCTCAAGCGGACCAAGACCCTCAAGACTGACTGTGGTGGTCACCTTCTCCCGGTTGGACTACTGGAGCATGCTCGACCGAGCATCACTGGTGTCGACACTAAACTTCAAGGTCAATTAAATCTGCTCAAACTGGCAGCCATCGACTCTCCCACCTCTGATCGAATTGGCCACCTCTTACCAAACATTACATCACTCGAGATTATAATCGGAGGATCTTCTCAGAAATTTTCCGTCGCCGACATCACCTACCCTCATCAGCCAATGGGCCAGTTAGTGAACCTAAAGCTCAACTGCGAATGTTACTCTCTACCCGGATGTACTCGCAAATTCGCCCATAGCGAGCCAATCTGCCAACTATTTCTCCTACTGAATCGAATGACCGCACTCAAACGACTGTCAATCAATTGTGAATCGCGCTTTGATGTAAAAAACACCGAGGCGGCTGGCATTCGATCGATTTGCCCATTTTGTCTCAGTTGGAATATTTCTACTTCTACACTGTGAATTTTAATTTCAACCATTTAGAATATTCCTTTGTGCAGTACGCTGAACCGAATCGCGCTTTGAAGCAAATTGAGCTGCCCACCTTCATGTGGCCACCGAAGAATGATTTTGACAATGGCGATTATCTGCTGGAATATCATCAACAACACCTGTCCAAGCTCACCATACTCAAACTTGAAGAAGACAGAAGCTTGACTCACGACCAATGGGCATCTCTTTTCCAATCTGCACACAGTCACACAGTCACACAGCCCTTTTCGCTAATCTATTCTTGTTTTGGTTGACATTTGCAGTGCACCATCCGTGTATGCCAGTGGGTTCACAGTGCGTTCGTATTATATTCATGTTCATTCTCTTTCTATTTAAATACAAAAAGACAAGTCGCACTCGATCGTTCGCTCGAGTTCGTACAAAAAGTTCACTCTTCTCAGTGGGCCAATTTACTTTTAATTAGCGAACCAAAGTGGTGTTCGTAGTTGTCAATTACGCTTGGGTAGGTTTTTTACTGTGGTTTTGCTCTGGCCACAAGATTTTTCCTGGACAGATCAACTAATATCGGCCAGATCGGATTTCAGCTAAATCGAAAGAGCTAAAAAACCATACCTCGATGTGTGTATGTTTTGATTAGTCTGTAACTGTCGAATGTAGTCTGAGGTATGTTCAAATGGTTTATTGGGACTATAATAACGTGACAAAGATCACAGAGTCAAACGCAACACAACTTTCAATACAACTTTTTGGTTTAAACATTTTTGTGTAAATCTCTCAACTTTTAACACATTACCCGACTGAAATACTTTACAGAATTCTTAACATTGGGCATGAGATTGAGCTAAGTAAAGAAAAATACCACCATGATCTGCCACATGTCGGACTGAAAGGGCTAACAACTTGAGACTCTCAAGACTTGAGTATCTAAAACTTTTTTATTCTTGTGTATCACGTTATGTTAACGTTGCACACAGAATGCAGCAAGAAAAGACTATTGTATCAATTTATTTTAATATTCGAAAACAAAAGCACATATGGAATTGAAATGGGCTTAAAATGCTATACTATCGATATGGTATCCGCCCATTGAATTTTTTGTATTATAATAGTAAAAATACATTCAGTCATACATTGCTGGGCATTCAATTCCACTTGAGGTGAGCTTTCTGCTGCAATTTGCCAATAATAGCCTGAATGTCGTACTTGGTGAGGCAGTACTTGCGCTGGCTATAGTTGATTGTAGTGGAGCTTTGGGAGAAACGGAAAATGAGCACACCACCGACGGACTTTTCCGATCTGATCCGCATGAGGCACGGAATGAGCTCCAAATCATCGCCATGGTGAAAGATCTTAATCACTGAAAAGTAGCTGTCATTCTCTTCCTTTGAATCGAACCGAAAGAGGAGATGGCCCGGATGTTCCACATGGCTAAGGCTGTCGGCTGAACTTGAGACGTCCTTCACCACTTGGATCATCTTCTCGTAGTGGGGCAGGTAGTGCATCGGGTCGGGCAGCACATTCTTCAGCTCCGAAACCACACCCGCCACTGAGCTGCTACAGAATGAGCGCTCTCGATCGTAGGGGTCACCAGCGCCCAGTTTGGCGCCCATGGCGTCACAGTAGGCGTGATAGTTCTGCTGCGGGTTGCCAGAGTGGCCGTCAGTGATGTTCATCTGACCTAAAGCAAAGCGCACAATCGAGCCCAGCTTGGCGCCATACAGCAAATCGTTTTCGCTGCAGCCCATATAGACAGTGTCCGAAACATTGCTGCGTTGAAGGCAATTGTTGCTCATTGTTGCTGTTTAGGGTGCACCTTCTCTTTGTCCTATCAACAGGTACTGATCTAACAATGATAAATAAGCAAAGATGAGTTGGGGTTAAGGAAAAAAAGGTGAAGGTGAAATAGAAATCTACAGAGAATATAATTAAAATCAAAATATAAATGCAGAGAAAATAGAGAATAGGACTGAATTAGTTAAGCTAAGTATAAGTAAGCTGATAAAGATTCTGTTGCTGATAGGGATGTAGGTACTGATAGAGATAGTAATGAGGATGATAAGAGAGAGGAAAGAGAGACAACACACGAGATAAGACATGTACCTTGTGAGAGTGAGAAAGTTGAGGTGGCGCGGTGAGTGGCTATTTTGTCACAGTAGCGATAGCCAAAAACAACAAACTGCTACCTGTAAAAGAAAGTAAGCGTGATGAAGCGTTGAGAGATATAGAAGATTACTAATAAGGACTGAGGTGATTACCGATGATGATGATGATGGTAATGATTAGCAGAGAAGTGGAAGAAGACGCGATCAAAAGACGCGAGTGCAAAGCAGCCAACAGGCAGAAAGTGAAAGTGGCATGTGCTTTGTGCACAATGTGGCGGGCTGTTTGCGCATGTGCTACTGACAAAAATGACGCTACTGTCGCTTTCATGCAAAAAGGCCGTGTTGTTAAGCTCTTGATGATCAGCGCCTGATCTGGCGAGAGAGTGCTTCAGTCGAGTTCGCTTTCCAAGGCCAAAACCCCAAACCAAACTATGTGGCTTATACCAATTGTGATGTGAACTGATCGTGATTTGCATTGTGGCACTTTAGGGGGCAGTAACGCCCATCATCCTCTCCCAAATTTTCAAATGAGTTACAGCTCTACTGTTGGTATATACTAATGTAGTTTGTGAATTGCCACTTTGTAAGATTATCCACCGAAAGAGAAAAAAATTCTATCTACTTTTGATTCGCACAGAATTTTTGGGTATATTTTTTAAAAATTAAAAAATTTTTTATAATATTATATTATATTATATTATATTATATTATATTATATTATATTATATTATATTATATTATATTATATTATATTATATTATATTATATTATATTATATTATATTATATTATATTATATTATATTATATTATAATATATTATATATATATGTAAGTGGGGTCCCTCTCCCCACTTTTGATTTAAAATTTATTTGTTGTTTTGACCTGACTTTTGTGAACAGTCCCATAGTTTAGTTATTTCACACACACACTCAATACCTTCTTACCTGTAACGCTAGCTTACCTGTGCTGCCCTCTGACCCCTACTTCTACCCAACCTTACCTCAAAACAACTACACTGAGAAATCATCTTCCTCTTCCTCACATTGTGTTTCGATTCCTCGCGCTGATCGGTCTGCCTAGTCAAGTGCAACTGATCTTGGATCCTAGTCAAGAATCCTCGTCTATCCTTCTCCAACGTAAACTGAAACAATTCACCTGATCGCCACTCTGCCTCTCTCCTTTGGGCGTCCGACATATTCGACCTGTGACCTTTTTGTTGAAGAATCCAGCGAACGTACTCGAAAGAAGACAGCACCGGAAATCTCAACTTCTCTCTCTCTCTCTCTCTCCCATTTTTTCTTCCTGGTTTTTTTATTGGTCAACTTCACGCCCGATTTCAACTCAATCCCGTCAACACAATTTCTTTATTTTTATTATTATTATTTTGTAACGTTTTTTTCATTAATTTCTGAAATTCCAATAAATCAGCAAAGGCATCAAAATATAATTTGATCAACCTTTCATATATATATTATATATAATATATGCGTATATTATATTATAATATTTATAATATAGATCAATACAGTCCCTATATAGGAGTGAACGGGTTAACGAAACGGCCATTTTGTATGAAAGCCGGACAGTGGTGTTGGGTGACGCATGCGCAAACAGGCCGCACCCACTTGTACAAACACACAGACACACCGAGCTGTACAGTACAACTTGTACTTGGTGCTCGTTCGCTTCTTTGTGTCTGTCGACAGTTGCCTCGTGTCCTTTGATCGCCTTGTTCGCAGTTTTTCTGGATATCATCTGCTAAGCATTAAGATTAAGACCCTTTCATATTTTCTTTCCCTTGTGATTTCTTCTTTTATTTTTAGTATTTCATTTTTTGCCGTTTATTTTGTATTTTAACCAAAACACACATTTTTTCTTGCTCGTTCTTATCAGATCAGTATCTAGATCTTCCTATCAGTAACGGGCATCTTTATCAATATTAACCCCTATTCACTCACTATTTTTTAATTAAGATTTTAATTTGTTTTCTTTTTACTTAGGCACCATTCTGTTGATTACGACAAAGGAGAAGGCACCCTAAACAGCAACAATGAGCAACAATTGCCTTCAACGGTCCAATTATTTGGACACTGTCTATGTGGGCTGCAGCGAAACCGATCTGCTGTATGGTGCAAAGCTGGGCTCGATTGTGCGCTATCTGTTCCGTCAGCTGAACCTCAAGCCCGCCAGCTCGGATGAGACCTTTCGCGCCTACTGTGACGCCCTAGACGATGAAGTGGGCGGTGGCATTTTCTATGGACGAGATGGCAAAATAAATTGCACCTCAAAGGCTAGTGTGCTTGATTTGTTGAAGGAAATGCTGCCAAACGCGATGCACCACTTGCCCCAGTACGAGAAGATGGCCCAAATGGTGACGGAAACGACGAGTTCGGCCCGCAGCATTGACCAAGTGGAACATCCGGGTCATTTGTTCATTCGTGACGGTTCAAAGAGTAAGAGTGACAACTACTTTTCGGTGATTAAGATCTTTCGTAATGGCGATAATTTGGAGATCATTCCGTGCTACATGTCCATCTATTCGTGGAAGTCTGTCGGCGGTTTTCTCTTTTTTCGTTCCACCAAAGAGTACTCTGAAATCAAATACAGACAGTGCAAGTATTTTCTCGACAAGTACGACATCGAGGATATTATTGACGAAATCAAGGAGAATGCTCGATTCAAATGGAATTAAGCCGATGAATGTGACATGTATTTTTACTAATAATCAAATTTGATGGACGGATACTATCGATGATGTATGATGATAACCCTTTCAATCCCATATGTGCTTTTGTATTTGAATAATAAAATAAATCTGTTGAATTTGAATTGATACAATTGTTTCGTTGTCTTTTTTCTGGTTGCATTCTGTGGTGGAACGTGGGACAATTGCAGATAATGAAGTGAAATGAACTTATACTAATTCCTTCCTTCTGTTCAGATGATTGAAATCTTTGGGACCAGAGCAAGAGAAATAAGAAATTCCACTAAGCAGTGCAGGGAAAGACAAAGTATACTCAAACCTGCAAATGTGTGCCCAGTTGCATCATTTGTTTGATGATTTTGTGGCGATTTGGCACCGAGAAGATGGCTGTTTGAAGGATTGTGCCAACATGTACAATCATGGACTGGTGGAGGATTAAAGTTTGCTGAGATATTTGCACATTTTTGTGTATTTGCATAATTTTTATCCTATTGTCCGAAAGAGTTTGAACATCACTGCAATAGAACCAATCGAATCATATGCATCAAAGCAAACCACCATTTTCATCAACAAGCGATGGCCACTGAAGACTTTAAACTGCTCACGTGCAAACGTGAGTTAATGATTTTATTGTTCCAGAATAATGTAATAAATTAAAAAAAAACATAAACATGTTTGTTCATTTAAAACTTTATTTCTAAGCTAAACTAAACTAAAACTCATTTAAACTGTATTTTATGAATATTTTAGCCTTAAGCACATTTAGAGTACATTTCAATGTTCATTTGGTCAAAGTTGCAATATGCGATTGTCAATTCTTATTCGATACTCACGACCGAGTCGTTCTCTTTCTGGATCATTCTGGAACGTGAAATCCTCTTCAAACAGATCTTGATTCTCATCATTCTCTTCATCTTCCTCCTCTAGATCTTGATTCTCATCCTTCTCTTCATCATCCTCCTCTAGATCTTGATTCTCATCATCATCATAGTCCAATATAAGCAGACCCCGATTACGTCTCCTAGCAGTGTTATTAGCATTTTCATACTCGTACTATTCGAGCAAGTACTGACGAGGCTGCAGCGTCCATGGTGGATTATCGACCAAATCTTGTGCGCCTCCACCGAAAAAGGTCGAGTTGAGTGCACCAACAGCTGTGTCCAAGACTGCACATCTGTTCCAGAATTGGACAGGAATCCAATTGCGTATTGAAGGACGTACTGTCTCAATAGTTTGTTGGTCCGGCAAACTTCTAGAATCCAACACAAAGATCACCTTCTCCAGTTGAGGAAATAGACACGGCAGTCACCTCCTGCCGAGCATTACTTGGCTCGAGATCATCACTGAGGGCTTTCGGCGCTATGACATAGCGGACATCACCTACCTCATCCGCAAATGGTCCCATCAGTTGGTCAACCTAAAGATCAAGTGCAATTTTTCCTATTCACTTCTAAAAGAAAAGAGTGAAAAAAGAAAAATGCAATTCAAGGAACTGCTTCTCTCACTGAACACGATCACCTCACTGAGACGACTTACGATCGACTGTAAATGGTGGAAATGCTCTCAAATGCAGGACCCAATCGATTTGCCTATTTTGTCCCAGTTGGAGTATTTATACTTCAAAACTGGGAATAATGATTTCGACACTTTAAGACATTCGCTTGTTCGGTACGCTGGACCGAATGACGATCTCAAGCAAATCGAACTGCCCTCTCTCATTTGGTCTCGTCGAAGAAATGATCTCCTGCGAGAACGCCAACTCCTGCCCAAATTCACCATGCTCCAACTCGGCGATAGTCCGACTCGCGACCAGTGGGCACTCTTTGCCAATCTCACCACAGTCAATCTTGGATTTATACGGAGCCGATCCAAATTTATGAGACTCATTACTGGCATGCAAAGCTTCTCCGCAATCTCGAAGTGCAAATTAATATCACACGTCGCTTTGATCGACCTTGATCGAGCTCCCATCGATCTACCTCAACTGCCGTCGGTCACCAACTTGAAACTTGAAACGATTGTGGTCTTTCTGCCCATTAATTCGTACTCATCCTTCAAGTCCCTCCAACTAGGCACCATATTCCCCAATCTGCAATCAGTCCATTTGGGCTATGATTTTGATTGCAGCTGGTGGTCGTCGTATCGTGTGGCCAAGTGGACCGCCAAGATATGTTGCAAAATTAGCCATCGAATGTTCAAGCTCCGCGTGCGAAGCGAATTTCCTGGCGTTAAATGCACCTTCAAGAAACCTCACTTGTTTTCTTAAATAAAGCTAGCCCAACTTTAAAATTGACTAAATTTTTTCATAGATTCGAATGAAATGTTTCACTTAGTGCAGTACGCAAAGCTCACAGTTGAGTGTTATCTAACTTTAGTTCTCGAGTTTGTGCGTATGTTCGTAAGTCGCTCACCCTATACAAAATGTCCATTCGAAATGATCTATTGGCGCTTTTCACCAGTTCACATCGTGAATCTATTTCTATGAAGTGATTCTCATTACCAATGGAGTGATGCAATTTTAGTGGAACACACGAGAAGCCAATTTGGAAGTCGATAGAATTGGCAGAGAAACACATTCAGTATTTTGCTCCATCCCCCAATCAATCAGTGCATGATTATTTGATGGAGCTGTTAGCTAAATTTTCAAATTGTCTATAGTGCATCAAATCAATTTTAGAATATATCTCAAATGTAGAAATAAACGTCAAATCACAAAATAATTGTCACACTTTAAAAGATCAATAAATAGTTTTCGAGTTCATTTTTATATTTTCCAATCAATAAACTAAGGTAAATAAATTAAAGTCGCACTCGGTTATTTTCATAGATTCGAAATTCGAATCAAATGTTCCATTTAGTTAAATGTATAACACACAAAGCTCACAGTTGAGCGTCATATTGCAACTTTTAGTGCTCGAGACTGTTTCTATTTGTGTGTGTGTTTGAGTATGACCATCCTTTCGTGTCTCAAGCAGGCCAAGACCCCCAAGACTGACTGCGAAGTGGTCACATTCGCCCGGTTGGACTACTGGACGATGCTCGAGTTATTTGACCGAATCCCACTGCAAGACTTGGTCCGTCTCAATGGACTCGCTTCGTGGTGGTCTGGCTATGTCACCAAAGTTTGCCGAACCAAACGTGACATTACCGTGCAGTGTGGTTACAAGTCGAACCGATCCACAACTGCTGACCACACTCAAGACCAGTTCAACTTACTCAAAGTGTCCAGCATCCACTCGCAAACCTCGGATCGACTTGGCCACCTTCTGCCGAACATTACTTCACTCGAGATTACCATCGATGGGCCTCAGTGTCATGACATCGCAGACATCACCTACCTCATCAGCCAATGGTCCCATAAGTTGGTCAGTCTAAAGATCAAGTGCCAGTCTAAATCTGCACAAGTACCAGAAGAGACCGAGAACAGACAGATGCAAATCAAACAACTGCTTCTCTCACTGAACACTATCACCTCACTGAGACGACTTTCGATCAAGTGCAAATGGTGGGAATGCTCTCCAATGCAGGAAGCAATCGATTTGACTATTTTGTCTCAGTTGGAGTATATCTACTTCAAAACTGGGGATAATGATTTCGACATTTTACGACAATCGCTTGTTCGGTACGCTGGACCGAATCAAGATCTCAAGCAAATCGAGCTGCCCTCTCTTTGGCTTCTACCAGAAAATGATCTGCTCAGTGAACCTCAACTCCTGTCCAAGCTCACCACGCTCAAACTTGATCTCGACGATCAGTTGAGTCGCCACCAATGGGCACTCTTACCCAGCCTTACCACAGTCGATTTTGGATATATTCCAAGTCGATCCAAATTTATAGAAGCTATTACTGGCATGCAATGCTTAAAGCTCATTTGCACTCTCACGATGCATGTTTACCATGACGTTGAACTTGATCATGTTCCAATCGATCTTCCTCAACTGCCCTCGGTCACCAAATTGAAACTCGTGCTTGTGGCTAATATGTTCACCAATCCGTACCCGACCCTCATGTCACTCCACCTAGACGCCATTTTCCCCAATGTGGAATTTGTCTATTTGGCCTCTTGTAGCTCGAGCTCGTATCGTGTGGTCAAGTGGATGACCAAGATTTGGAGCAAAATTATCTATCGAATGTTCAAGCTCCGTATACGACTTGCCTTGGGTTAAAATGTTCACCTTCATGAAACCTTGTTTTTAAAGAAGAAAATATCTCAACTTTAAAGTTGGCAAATTAATTTGTTTGTTAAATAAATGTATCTATTCTGCTAATGTCTAATTGTGATGAATTGAGTTACTAAGTGATGATTCATTTAAAGAGAATTTATTTTTTTCCAGTTTACAGAGATTGAAGAGTTTGGCTGGTGTTGATTTTATGTTGTTCGGTACTTGGGCTAAAGTGGAAACTTGAAAGTGAAACTCACAAATTGTCTCAACTTGCATCGAACATTTCGTGTGTTCGACTTTTTGTGGTCACTTAAACTATATTGAAATCTCTATTTAATTGTACCCTTTTGTGTGTGTTGTTGCACTCTGCTGCTTTTCGCCGATTTTTTCTCTTGTTGTTTATGGCAAAATCTCGTCACAAGTCAAATCGTCGCCGTTCACAAGTTGGCTCTGGTGGTGGCCTTCAAGATGCTTCTTATCTGGAGTGTCCAGATTGTGGAAATCCAATTGGTAATCATAATTGGAAGTCAAGTCGGGGCAAAAAGAATGCTCGTTTGAGGTCTGTTCGTACAAGATCTCGAAAAGGTTCCACTGGTCAAAGAAGTTACATTCGGAGAAGGTACACTCGTTCTCCCAATCGTCGTCGTGCCAAGAGAGGTGCCAAGAGAGGTGGACGCCGTACTGTTCGAAGCCGATCAACTTGTGCAACTCGTTCTCGTCGATCAGCATCGGGAAAACGCGGAAAACGGACAAAAACTCGTGGCAAACGTGGCAGATCAACTCATGGCCGAAATGTCTCAAGAGCTTCTTCACACGCTCGATCTGTTTGTTCATCAAGTAGAGTTAGATGCCAACGGTCTACTACTCGCAAACAACAAAGTCAATCTTCTATATCTCGAAAAGGTTCCACTAACAAAAGAAGGTACGTTCGGCCTTGTCGAGGTGTCCGTGCAAAGAGAGCTGGACGCCGTACTGCTCGAAGTCAATCTAGTCAAAGTCAATCTACTACACCCCGAAAAGGTTCCAATAACAAAAGAAGGTACGTTCGAAGGCCCGCCAATCGACGTGGTGGCCGAGCAAAGAGAGGTGCCCGCCGTACTGTTACTCGAAGCCGATCTTCAACTAGTTCTTCTTCTCGTGGTCGATCATCAACATTGGGAAAACAACGCGCAAAACAATCAACCAATCGTTACAAACGTGGCAGAGGTACAAAATATTATCGAGGTCGTCAAGCACCGAGTCGCACTAGTCGAAAGTCAAAATCATCACGCCCAACCAAAATGAAACGTTCGAGACGACCAACAAGACTTGGAATATGCACTTGTTGTCATCAGAAAATCAAATCTACTGACTCAACACAAGCGGTGGCAGATCCTGAACAAGAATTGGCACCTGACAGTGCTCGGTTATCATCATCATCCGAATTGTCGATTCGAGAAGAACAAGAACAACCTTCTACTACTGAAGCGCCAGAGCAACAAGAAAGACCATCTTCAGAGTTGTCGTTGGGCGAACCCTTAACTACGACAAATGTGCCAACCAGTACTCCTCTTATAGTGGACGACGACCACAACAACAGGATACCAATACCAGAAACAAATACCGCACCCGAAGTACGTACCATAATTTTCCGACCCACAATTGTGATTGTGCAGAATGTGTTTGTACTGCCTGGTCAGCTTCAAGCATCATCCTCCAACCAGAATTCACTGAATGTTGTGAATGTGCTCAACCAAGAAGTGTTCATCTTTCCCAACTCGAATGAGCTTCCTCCCAATATTGGTGCCCAGTACGGATTAGTGAACGCACCAACCTTCAACAACCAAACCCAAACGGTGTCTCCTGCATCATCACCTGTACCATCATCATCAGTGGCTCCTCAATCATCTGCAACTTCTGATAAACCTGTGCCTCCTCAATAGGATTCATCAAATACAAACATTTGCAAATTCTTATTTTAAAATTTTTAATAAATGCATTTCCACTCTCAATTGAGAACGAAGGATTTATTGCGCAAAAGCCTCGATAGGCAATTGCACAACAATTTTTTGCTGTTTGTTTGACCGACGAAATATGTAAAAAGTACAAATGAATTCGATGAATGTGCGCACTGTCTTTACAAATGTCAAAGCAATTTAAATTTTCTCTTAATTTAATGTGAATTATTTGTGTTTAATTTCATTTTCATTTGCAAATTTGCTTTGGTTTTGTGCTTTTTCTGTGGCGGGTATGAACCATTAACCAATTCTGAATTAACAACAACATCAACTACAATCTTGGAATCCGAGGAGGCGAACCAGTGCCAGACGGAAAATGGTCATCAATGGCGGCTTTGATTTATCAAACGTACATTCTCAATTGTGGCGGCACTGTTTGGAACAGTAAGACTTTCTTGGACCAATTGGAATTTGCTGTACCAAATTGATTTTCTAATGCTCGACCAGGTTTGATTAGATTACTGATAAGGCAGGAGCTAGATGTGAATATAATAGACTGAATGATTTGTCTAAACAAATAGAAATCATGTTAAACAGAAAATATTTATTTATTCATCAATACACAGTAAAGATCAGTAATGGATAATTAGTTTTGTGCAGTCAATTCTGGACACAGTGTTCTGTAGATGATCCCGTCCTCCTATTTGCCAAGTAAGTCCACCAAATGATCAAACGGATCGTTCAAGTCAAAATCGTGCGAAAGCAAATTGGTAAAAAAGTTCACATGTTGCTCGAGTAAATTTCCAAGCTCTTTATAATGCTCACTTTTGATGATCAAATTTTCGACATTAGGAAAAATGTTGGAGAGAACGCGGCAAAAAGGGCGGACATCGAAATTTAGTGGCAAATCTCGATAGCACGGCATATAACCAATGTAAAACCTAAAATCTACCAAGGAAAAAGCTCGAATGCTGTGGAGTGACGCCAGTTTTGTGACATCGAGAGTGGCCAAGTCAATTATGATGTCATCAATTCGCAATTCGACCAAATTAGATAATCGAGCCAAGTCTTCAATCATTTTGTTTGTGAGCTAGGAGAATAAACAATAGTTATCTTACTCATAGAAAAATACAAACACACAAAACTAACCTTTAAACGACAAAGAGAAATTTGTAACATTTGCAAAGAAGAAAAATGTTCACAAATGAATGGCAGTACTTTAGGATCTTTTGTTGATAAGGAAAGACGCAGCAAACTAGAAACTGGCGATGAATGTTGCTGATGCCATTTGGTCATCTCATCCATTGTTAGAGCATCGCAATAAATAGCAAAACTTGTCATTTCAGTTCCAAAATATGGCAGAGCACAAGCCGCTAAATTTTTCGAGCCAGAAAAGTGCTCTAGTCGAGCCAATGTTGGAGCTAACTGTTTGATCGCTTCATCTGAAAATCGAGTCACCAAATCGAGTTTCTTTAGATTGACCAACTCGTTGATTTGTGCACAAATATGATCGACACTTCCGTACCAAAATGCTAAAGTATTCAAAGTGGCAGACCACTGTTTGAGCATTGAGTTGAAGTCCGCGGAGAAATATTCAAATCGCAGGCTGATAATGAACTGCTCAATGTAAGGAAATAGTTCCGCCAGGAGGGTGCACAGTTGGCCAGGCAAGCTCATTTCATATTTCAATTGAATGACAACGAAATTCTCGCTAAATTTGAAATGCCCATTCGAATATCTGGATAATTGCGCAAAATAGAACTTCTCACAGACATTCAAGATCATCAAACACTTCTTGTCACGACAAATGTCCTCAATTGCCACCTTCCACCTCTTGTTCACCGATCTGAGTAGGATCAGATGATGTGCTTGCACTCGCCGAAGAATGGCAAGCAACATTTCGTTTGGCAATCTATTGATGTCACCTCGTAATTGTCCACTGCCAGTGTCGAGTTGAGCTAAGGCGTCAACAAGCGAGTGATTCAATTTGACAGCACGTGAATCCATCTTTGGCCTGCAATAGATCACATATAAATATAAAGATTACATTACCAATGGAGTAAACTTACCGACAGTTACGAAGAAAACTCAATAAGTTGAATGTAAAACAACCGAAAAGATCATAAATAGACAGCAAAATCGGCACCACAACAAACGAGCGATATCTCGAGAGGAGAGCTAAAGCAAAACTGCTCCTCGCTCTATCAACTATTTCTACTTTTCGCTTCACCAATGTACAATAGTCATTCAAAAATAATTTCTCCAAAGTTTAAACACAAACAAAAGCTAGACAAAAAATCTCAAAATACAATAAAATCACTTTATTTAATTAAGTATTATTTATTAAATCAATCATTAATCAATTCATTGTCAATTTAAAAGGCCTCTCAATTTGTACGTGAAAGTAAACAAACACAAAATCACATGATTGACGAAAACTAAATAGACCAACTAAACAAGGCCATTAAGGCAATTGAGCAATAACGATTTGAACATCAAAGATTTTATTCTATGTCATTTTATTAATCAAGAAATTAAATTAAATAATAATAAAATAGTGACAATCGAATGTATTACTGCTATAAGGGCGCAATGTAGTGTGATGGGATCGATTCGTAAATTGAAATTAGAGATACTCTCATCATTTACTATTGCCTGCCAATTTGTGTATTATTTAATTTTAAACTCCCGATCTTATCTGCAATTGGGAATTGGAGCTAGTGGTGAGAAATGTTAAAATTTCAAATTGTGATTTGTACCTGAAGGTATTATTGATAAGAATGCCTCGATTGAGACAAATCAATATTGAGTTGTGAATTATTTTGATCTAACATTTTGAACATTTGTTAACGATGATGAAATGTTTTTTGAAAATGAACTGAAAAAGGCCAAAAGATCAACAACCAAACAATCATTACATTGCTAACAAAGCTGACATGATGGCTTGAACTACAAGCTCACAAGCTCAGTAGATGGCGCTTCCTCGCACTGCGTCTGACGCACTGCGTCACATTGTCAACAAAAGTGAGTTTTCAGTCATCTTCCGCTGTGTTTTGTTTCACTGTTGTGTTCGCTCTCTCTCTGCTTTCGTGTCTATTTGCAATCTTATCCTCGAACCCATCCATTGTCGAATCTCCGCCAAGATGTCGTCTCCTATTAGCGATCTACCACCATCGACTACTACGACTACTACCCTCAATCCTGGTTTCGCAAAACTCACCTGGGAAATTGAGAATTTCTCAACATTTAGTTGCCACAAATCTCCGAAATTTTCTTTCCTGAAACTAATAAAGTCCAATTTATACTTGAATGTTCTGCCAACGAAGATCAGCTTGTTGAGTTTAATTTGTACCTTTGTCCCATTTCCCAATTTGATCGTCAGTATTTGCTCGTCGAACCTTATAATTGTCCTAATGTCGGTTATAGAATGGCAATTTTAGGCACAAAAGGCCCATGTTATTTTTTAAAAGGTAAATATTAGCATTGGTATTTGAAATTTTTAGGTTTTATTGATTTTATTGTTTTTACACCAGAATATCAGAGTATTAAGCTGATTGACTATACTTCAATTGGCTTTTCTGACTCTAATCAGCAAATTGGTAGTCATGAGATCAAACTTGATTATTTGCTTAACCCTGCTAATGGCTTTCTCATCAATGGCAAGCTTACTGTTTACTGTGAGGTAATATTCTACATATTCCATGAAACTAAATTATTAATTTATTGATTTTAAAAATTCTTTATTTTTAGGTCCAGGACAATTGTCTCAAGAAGAGTTTGACGATTCCGCCCAATCCAATTGTGGATGACTTTCGATCACTGCTCGAGAGCGGAAAATTCAGTGACGCTGTCTTCCTGATTGACGGAAAATGTCTGTCTGTGCACAAGAATATTCTCACTGCTCGTTCGGATGTGTTTGGGGCAATGTTTGAGCACAATTTCGTGGAGAAGAATACCAATCTTGTGCAGATTAAGGATGTTGAGGTTGAGGTGTTTGAGCGGATGCTGGATTTCATCTACACAGGACAAATTCCCAATCTGGCTGATTGCGCCTTTGAACTGTTTGTTGCCGCTGACAAGGTATGTAGGATTCACATCAGCTCGTATACTCATTCAAAAATTTTCAGTATCAACTCAATATATTACGAAAATCATGTAAAGATTATTTAATGGACAATTTGACATCGAGCACGGTTGCAAGCATTCTTATAATTGCAGACATGCATCGCGCCAGTGATTTGAAAGAAGCTTGTTCAACTTACATCTCCAAGAATGTCAAACATGTCAAACAAACTGAGGGATGGAAGGTGTTGCTCACCAAGCCTGACTTGATGGAGGATTTGTGTTCGAAAATGTCCGATTATCAAGACAATCTTAGCCAAGAGGTAAATATATAGGAGACTAACTGTAACTAAATAAATGTAATGTTTTTGTTTTTGTTTTCATCAAAGGTGAAATTACTTAGATATGATATAGAAGTACTAAAGAAACGCGCCAAGCCAAAGATTTGGTATAAGGTTAATGTTATATTTTTCGTAATATATCGAATAATTTTATTAATATTTTTTTAAATGTTTGAAAACCAGGCTTCGATTATGTCCAACTTAAAACTTTCATGTAAAGTTGTTGAAGATTTTTCTACTCTGAATTCGTATGAAGCGAACATTGAATCTCTACTTGACAATGGCAAATTGAGTGATGCATTTTTGGTTGTCGGTGATGAGGAGCTTTCAGTACATCGCAACATTCTCTGTGCTCGTACGAATGTGTTTGCCGATTTGTTCAAGTCACAAACTCGCGTGCAAGTGGACAACATTCCAGTTGAGGGCTGCAAAGTGTTGCTTCGATACATTTACACGGGACAAGTTGGCTCGAATTGGACTGAATTTGCTCATCATTTATTGGAAGCTGCTGAAAAGGTAATCATTTAGGTTATTGAATTTACACTTAATTTATTTATCTCCTTTTTGCAGTATCAGTTGTGCCATCTAAAAGTGATTTGTGAAGAGTATCTAATCACTTCAATTGATGTCGAATCGGCGGTGGACAAATTCGTCTTGGCCGATACAAATGAGGCCTACTTTCTCAAACGAAGCTGTTTCGACTTTATCAGTGAGAACATTAAGCAAGTCATCCAAACGGATGGATGGAAAACACTCAAACAAGCTCGACCAGAATTTGCCTTTGAACTGTTTGAACAGTTTGTGGAGAAAAAGTTGTGAAATTTGGTTTTATTGTTCTTTCATATTTCATATTAATAATTTTTCACTTTCCGATGTGTTTGTTTTTACACATTTTGAAGTAACAAATAAAAACTTCTAACGTGCAAGTTGGCTAATGATGGTCGATCTGCATTTAGAAACTATTAGTGAGTTTGTTTTGTAAACTGATTGGTTTATTCAAATCAAACTCGAGTCTTGTATCAGTTATCTACCTTTGTGTGTGATTGATCAATTAAAAGTCTACGATATTTAATAATAAGATTTAAAATTGTCTATTCTCATTAGTTCTTTTTTATTTGTTTTGCCCGAATGTTTGTTTCAAACCAATTCAACACTATTAAAGAAAGAAAAGATTTATTTAGTTTTGGAGCTGGTCACTGATCAGTGATGGTCACACTATGGTAAAAAGGTGTCTGAAATTCAAATTTTTTTAATCACGTGATTTATGGAAATCTCCAGCGCTCATGCATATCGCGCGCCATTTCAATTGTCAAGCGATTCCAATGTCCCACAGTAATATAACTCGGATAAGGCTCACAAACAATGGCGCCCATGTGACATGGTGACAATGTCCACATTCTGTCACTTTTCTTCTCCTCCCTATTGTCCTGGAGAGCAATAGTTTTACGTTTCCAAATTTGTCTGCCACCTGCCCAAACTTGCCTCCAATTTATTCTATTCGAAACCGAATCTGCATTTGATTTTGCATTCGAACACACATTCGAATCTGCATTGATTCTTTTACGATGCCGCTCACTCAACAAATGAGCAACTTCAGTGGGCCCAAAGAACATTGGATAGACGGAGAGCTCGAATCGGGTGAGTTGGACAAATTGATTCAAGTGCTCGGGTGGATCAATTGGCTCGGTGAGTGGATAGTCGAGTTTGAGGTAGAACGATTGAATCAAGGGGAAAATGTGACAAATGGAGGTGAAAAATGTTGTACAGCTGAGGGACTCTAACTGGCTGGTGGCCTCAAAGTTACGATTGTCCTGAATGGTCAAGTGGATCACTGTGTGCAGGCACAGTTGTGGGCGCTTGTTTTGGATGTCACGCAGTGGACGAAGGGAGAATCCTCGCAACTTCAAATCGTTCAGCTCGGGCAGTGCGCGCACTTTGTCCAGTATTCTCACAATTGAGATCACTGGCAGTCCGCCGTCCAACAGGGACAATGCTTCCCAGTTGTAACGTACTGGCGACTGTTCCAAGCACAGCGAACGCAGTGATCCTACAAAGGGACCACGTGATGAACCAATCTGATCCAGCACTGTCGCGTGATCCTGCCATTCGCCAAGGCGGCTAATAATGGTCAAATGTGAAATTGCAAATGGTGGTGCCGCACCTGACCCCTGTGCGTTTAGTCTAAACTTTAGAGACCGGCAAAGTTTGTCGAATACTGGTATATAGATTGCGTCGATACTGGAAAAAGATGTGCAATTTGGTCGGTTTCGGATTATCTCGTCGCGAATGCTCCAACATGCGCAACACTTGTTCTGGCACATTGTTGGATTCTGTGATGAGCAGATAGATCCGTTCCAGCTGGGACATCACCCTGTCTAGAGCCAAAAGCAAGTTGGCGTATCCCGTAGGTCGGGTCTTATCCACCTGGGCAAACATTAGCTCAGTGCCAAGGTCAAGATGTACCAAGCGGGGCAATTGGCTGTTCATTACTGCACACAACTCACGGACAATTTGCTTCTTTGTCGGTGTTGGGATATTTGAATCGGAAATAGGCCGATTTGGGGAAACAGAGATTTGTGGACAACGATCAAGTTTGGTGAAGCCAAAAGTTTGTGGAATGTCAAAACTTGCTGCTGCTTTTTACAACCCACTTATATAGTTCACCCATAATGTCCAATCTAATAACACACAGCTGTACGTGTGTGGGTCAAAGATCAAATATCCGGAAGGGGCAGCAAACCACTCTGACAGATGTGAGTTGAAGGGGGATGAAAAGAAAGGAATATAATATCAAAAGCTTCAAATTGAACACCCACAGAGCCACAGTAAAACTCAATTGGTTATTAACTTGAGTTATGGCTTCTATTCTGATTCATATAATTTTCTTCATCTTTGTTTGATGAAAAGTTCAAAAAGAATATTAAGAACTGAGTGTCCAACAACGTTGTATGTTGACTTTATTATGATTTTTATTATGATTTTCTTCTTCTAATTACACTCTCATTTTTGTTCGGTTGCATACAAGTGAATGGAAATATGAGATCAGAATGTAGAATTTATTTATATTTTGGTACAGGAAACAACAAACAAAAGGTGGGATAATAAACACAAGACGGAATTGATGTGAAAAAATGTGAAACCGAAACAAAAGGTTAAAATAAAGAAATTAAAATAAAGAAACATTGATATAGGCAATAGAAAATTCAATTCGGCACACCTTCAATCCAACAAACCAGAAAGCGGATCGTTCAAATCAAAATCGTACGAACGCAGCTTGGTAAAAAAGTTTACATAGAATTCGACAAAATATCCAAACTTTGGATAACCAAGGCATTTGATGACCAATTTGTTCACATTGGGACAAATGTAGTTGAGTACTTGGCAAAAGTAGTGGAAATTAAAATGTATTGGCAAATCGGGTTCGAAGATTCGCTCGTCTGCTCGAAAATGACTTGAGAATCGAGCTCGTCGACCTTCAACAGGATAGTCAAGCCTAAAATTGACCAAAGAAAATGTCTGAATGTTGTGGAGCGACACCAGTTTGCAGACGTCCAGAGTGGCCAAGTCAATTAAGAAGTGATCAATTCGCAAATCCACCAAATGAACCAATCGGGCCAAGTCTTCAATCATTTTGGTGGTGAGCTAGGAGAATGAGAAAATAGTTAATTTGCTTATAGAAACAATACAAACAAACACACACAAAACTAACCTCTAAATCATGAAGAGAAATTTGTAACATTTGTAAAGAGGTAAAATGTTCACAAATGAAAGGCAGCACTTGAAGATAATTATAATCAGTTGATAAGTCAAGACGCGCCAGATTAGAAACAAAAGCGGCAAATTTATCACGCAAATGGGTTACATCATTCAATGACATCTTGGCATAATAAATTGAAAAACTCGTAATTTCAGCTCCAAAATATTTCATAGCACTGCCAGCTAAAGCTTTCGAACCAGAAAAGTGCTCAAGTCGGGCCAAGGTTGGAGCCAACTGTTGAGCCGTTTCAATATCTGAATATGAAATCAAAATATCGAGTTTCTTTAGATTGACCAACTCGTTCAGTTGTGCACAAGTACTATTCTCGATATTTGTACACTCAAAAGATAGAGTAGTCAAAGTGGCAGACCACTGTTTGAGCATCGAGTTGAACTCAGCGGAGAAATGTTCAAATTGCCGGCTGCTAAAGAATTGCTCAATGTAAGGAAATAGTTCCGCCAGGAGGGTGCACAGTTGTTTGCCAGGCAAGCCCATTCTATCTTCCATTCGAATGACAGCGAAATTGTGGCTAAATTTGAAATGACCATTCAAATATCTGGATGTTTGCGAGAAATAGCCCTTCGCATAACGAGGACTCAAGATCAGCAAATACTTCTTGTCACGACAAATGTCCTCAATTGCCACCTTCCATTTCTTGTCCACCGATCTGAGTCGGATCAGGCAATTTGTTGGGACTCGGCAAAGAATGGCACGCAATATTTCATTTGGTAATCTGTTGATTACACCTCGTGATTGGCAACCACCAATGTCGAGCTGAGCCAAGGCGTCAACAAGCGAGTGATTCGATTCGATAGAACGTGAATCCATGGCCTGCAATAGACCTCATGTAAATAAAGATTAATACATCACCAATGAGTAAACTTACAGTTACTTAAAGTTTCGAAGAAAGCACGCAAAGTTGAATGTAAAACAGTCAAAAAAGGCATAAATAAACGGTGACAAAATTAGCACCACAACAAACGAGCGAAATATTTCGAGAGGAGAGAGCTTTATGCTAACAAAACTGCACGCTCATCGCATCAACTATTTCCACTTGTCACTTCACCAAAGTACAATAGCTTTTCAAATACTAATCTGTGATTAGTAATCTCACCAAAGTTCAACATGTCATGTTTATGAATCATTGATTAATAATCAAGAAATTAAAGAAATAATAAATGATAAAATATATCCAATATGAAACGATATTTCAATACGAATCGAATGTATTACTGCTTCAAAGGTGCACAGTAATCATGTGGCGCATTCCTAAAATTGAATTTACAAATGCGCTCATAATTTTCTATTATTTATTTATTTGACAATTTGTGTTTCATATTTGATTTACCATATGAATAAAAAGAAATAACTCAGAGCTTGTATGAAATAATCTTGCCCTTAAGAAATTCACACAAATGATTGCGACATCGCACTAAGATGAATGAAGTTGATGCTTGTTTGATCTGCAAGAAAGAATTGAACTTGCTAGTGGTGGGAAAATGTTGATATTGGAATGATTAAACTCCCATTTCAACATTTCATTTACTCGCATATTTCCAAATGTAATGACAAATATTAAAATGTTTATGTAAATCGACCAAATTCGCTTTGATTGTTCTTACTTGACATTTACATTTCCAATTGTGTATAAAGTCGTTGTGTTGTTTCATATCATTTACTTTCATAATCAACATTCAGCAGCTTCAATTGAGTAAACCTTGTGAAAGACTTGTGACTCTTCTCTTTGCATTTTGAAAGTAAAGTAAAGATATAAATTATATTATTAAATATTAATAAGATATAAATATAAGACAATATAAATTACTATTGGTGATGTTTCTTGTTCATGCTGAATTAATTTGTGTTTGTCACAAAGAGTAAATATAACAAAAAGAAAGAATCATAAAACCAAAACCTCACAGTAAATCAAAAAGCTGTAACATCAATCGTGTGTTTGTGTAGGTTCGAGAAACGTCCCAAGTGTCGCTCCATTTCGGGCAGCAAGTCTCGCTTGGTATTTGTAATTTGAAAAGTAAGATGCAATTCTTCCAAGTTGGGAAATATGACTGACAAAACACGAGTGAATTGATCTCCACTGGTGGTGTAATCGAACATATCACGATCATCGATATTGACCAAAAGTTTGCAAGTCGACGTAGAAGTGAGCGAAGGGAGTTGATGTCGCAAAGCTAAATATTCCAACGCGGGAAAGTCTATTTCGATGCTTCGAAATGCAACATTCTTCAAGTAGGTCAGTCTACCAAGGTCTTGAAGTACAGTGCAAGTCAATTTAAGTGCATAAAACTGTTTGAAAATAAAATTTAATACATAAATGATTTAAACCAGGTAAACAAATGTATATACATACAAAAGTATCAAATTCCAAGTGTTGCAATGAAATCGCGTGCTTACAGAGGAAGTGCACAACCTGGGCACAATCTTCACTTGAATGACTTCTATGAATGTGCATTCGTAAATGAGTAAGGTTGGCCAACCAGTTCGGATTGATGCTATGCCACTGAAGAACTTGATCGTATACAAAATATTGCCCAAAATTGACACGAACACAATTGCGCCCAAGATGAGCAATTAGCCGAAGGAGATCATCATTGTGACCAAATTCAGAAGAGTAATTGTACGAAAAGTGTTGCAATTTGGACAAAACTCGAGACAGTTGTGTTGATATACTTGATTCCTTAAGGTCGAGTAGTTTCAGCGAGTGCAATGATTTGATGTAAATCTCTAAACTGCTGTCTAGAGCAGGTTCTGTACAAATAGGTAAATATAAATAATGTATAAATTGGTTATGAATGAATCTATTTACCATCATCGCAATAACTACAATCAACAGACAGTTGCTCAATGTTGGGAAACATATTCAACAATGAACTGAAACATTCAGATGGTATTTCGGGGCTCACAAAGAGACATGTGAAATTGTTGAAATTTGTAAATCCAAAAAATGTTTTTTCAAAATATCGCAAATAATCTTTGGATACAACTGCCCTTGGATGAAACTGGACAAAGAGCGATTTCTTCATTCGACAATAGTCCTCAATCGCCGCTCTCCACTTTGTGGACACCAATCTTAGGCGAATCAACTTCTTCACATCCCGGTCCAGTCCCAATTTGACCATAACAATTTGCATCACTTTGTTGGGTAGACAATTGATAGGTCCATCATCACTAGTGGCAGGATTCAATTCTATGGGACCAGAAGAGGAGCTGACTGACGAGTCCATAGTAGGAGCAGGTTGATTGGAGTCGTGATCCATTTGAATCGATATTAGAGTTGATGTGGTTAAAGAAGGGGACAGTGGGACAACCACGGAAGGATCTTGAGAATTGATTTGAATACATGGTGTTGGATCGATTGAGTTTGATTCTGAATTCAGAATAGATTGGTCACTTTGGGCTACCACCATTTCGGGGACATGTTCCTTCTGCTGCTCAGGAGTGAACCAACTTGGATCGTACAACACCATCCGCTCACATTGATGATCCTTACAGTAAATTCGTTTGTGGGCTAGGAAGTTTGCAAAACTTCGAAACAAACTTCTCACACAAACTCGACACTCGTAGATGATGAAACACTCGTTCAGTAGGAGATATTTCACCTCTTCAGTTCCGTTGGCTAGTATGGCGGCAATCTGGGCCACATTTTGCTCGCTCAAGTTTAGTGTTTCGGACAGTGAGTCAACCAGGGGAGATGTCTGAGAATTTGTTTGGATGCTTGATTTTGGATTGATTGATTTTGATTTTGAATTCCGCATCGATTTATGACTTCTGTCTTCATTGGTCACTACCATTTCGGGGACATGTTCCTTTTGCAGCTCAGAAGTGAACCAACTCGGATCGTACAGCACCCTTCGCTCACACTCATGATCCTTACAGTAGATCCGTTTGTGAGCAATGTAGTTTGCGATGCTTCGAAACAAATTCGCACAAACTCGACATTCGTAAATGATGCTGCATTCGTTCAGGAGGAGATCTTTCACCTCCTGTGTTCCGTTGACTAGGCAAGCGGCAATCTGGGCCACATTTTGTATGCCCAACTTGAGTGGTTTCGCGAGTAGAGAGTGATCCAGAGCAGCATCGGTCGCATTCCTCCTTCGTTTCATGATGAACTTGAGTATACTTTGAGTACGAAAAAAAGAAACGAGGTAACGAATTATCGATGTGTGACCTAAATAGAAAATACGATTATTGATCGAAACGGGTTCTGTCAGTAAAGTATACGTTACCTACTGTCGTAAAATATAGGTCTATTGATGGAAATAAAATAAAATAAATAAGTGATGTATCCAGAGAGAATCGACTGGTCACGATTGAGATGAGGCTCGGATGAGGATAACGGAGATGATCGTGGCAGAAGGTGATTAGGGATAATAACCGAAATGCACGAAAATAAATGAAGATGCAGAGAAATGATGAGTTTGGTGAGTTTTGGGTGGCGTGACGTTGAAGTTGCGTCGTCACTAGTGAGCCGGTCGTTACCGGGAATGATGCGAGAATCTGGCAGGACGAGGGCGTCGTGGCCTGGAAGTGACGATAGGCGTCGATGAGTGGTTTGAGATTGAGACGGTAGCCTAGGTAGATGGAGAGATTCTGGTAGGATAGTGATCGTGGCCAGAGAAGGAAGGTAGACGTCGATGGGAACGGACGTATGTTTCTAGACAAACACTGACTTGTTTACAGCCTGCTCATACAGAAAGAGCTGCAAACGTGTCGCCAATTGTTATGCGATGAGTGTGCCTCCTGGTGGCTGGTCCAGTGGAGGATGTTGAACAGAAGCGCTGACGACACGGGATGTTAACGAACGTTCGTAGAGGACGACCGTTTTAGTGGATCACTAGTGAATCCACAGAGTAACTTGTGAGTTATAAGTTATGGATTAATGGGTTGTATAGCGTCACATTTGAGTTTTATTAGAGTGGAATTAGGAATACCGAGTCAATTGAGATGGGAATTCGCAATGTGTTTGAACTTTCAATTCTGTATTTGGAAACGACAAGTGATAGTGGTCATTTCGCTTGTTTGTCATTTTGGCCCAAATTGTTCACGAGTTAATCTTCTAGGTTATGCCTTCGCCGACTGTTCTCAATGGCAGTGCCATTATGGCACACGATCAATGGTCAGTGGTTTCGCACTTGATTATAATTATAATTCCCAAAATAAAAATAAAGCGTTGTTCATCGAACCAAAACAAACACACGTGAGTGTACTTTTGTACACGATATATTTAAATCAAATCAAATAGCAAAAATAATCCCAAGCAAGCTTTAATTGAAAGTAAGTTTAATGTAAATGTAAATAACTATTGAAGATGCCTTTTCACTTGTACATGTTGAATTGATTTGTGTTTGACATGAAGAGTAAATATAAAGAGGAAACGTAATACCTCACAGTAAATTGTAAAATTTAATCTTGTGTTTGCGTAAGTTCGTGAAACGACCCAAGTGTTGTTCCATTTGGCGTTGCATCTCTAGATCGTTGCGTTTAGTTGGATTAACCACTTTAAAAACAGCATCCAATTCGACCAAGTTGGGAAATATGGCTGACAGTACACGAGTAAATTGATCCCCACTGATGGAGTAATCGAGGATATCACCATCGATAAAGGCCCGAATTTTGCAAGTCGACACAGAAGTAAGCGATGGAAGTTGATGTTGCCAAGCTGATCGCTCCAACTCAGAAAAGGATATTTCAATGTAAGGAAGCGAAAGATTGGTCAGGTGTGTCAGTTTGCTAAGGTCTTCAAGTACAGTTGGTGTCAAACGAAGTTCATTAAACTGATGAAAAAATAGATAAAATACAAATCAGTAAATACATACACACATACCATAGTATTAAAGTCCAAGTGTTGCAATAGAATTGCGTGTTCACTGAGCAAGTGCACAACTCGGGCACAGTCTTCATTTGTACTATGCATAAACATTCGTAAATGGGTGAGATTGCCGAACCAGAGTGGATTGCTGCACTGCCATTGAAGAACGTGATCATAACACACAAACGGGACTTTGTGCCCAAAATTGGCACGAACACAGCTTGGTCCAAGATGAGGAATTGCTCGAAGGAGATCATCAGTGTGACAAAATGCAGAAGAGCAATTGTATGAAAAGTGTTCCAATTTGGACAAAACTCGAGACAGTTGTGTCATACTTGATTCCTTAAGGTCGAGCAGTTTGAGCGAGTCCAACGATTTGATGTAGACTTCTAAACTGTTGTCTAGAGTACGGTCTGTGGAAATATATAAATTAGTTATGGTCAAGAGTAAAAAATAAACTGTGTTTACCATAAAAGTAATAACTACAATCAATAGACAGTTGCTCGATGTTGGGAAACATGTTCAGCATTGAACTCAAACATTCAGGCAGTATTTTGGTGCTCAAAAACAGACATGTGAAATTGCTGAAATTCACAAATCCAAAAAAATTGTTTTCAAAATATGAAGTACAAACAGATGGCTTTGGTTGAAAATCCACATACAGAGATTTCTTCATTCGACAATAGTCCTCGACCACCGCTCTCCATCTTGTAGACACCAATCTCAGCCGAATCAATTTCCGAACATTACCGTCCTGCACCAATTTGGCCATAATCAGTTGCATCATTTCGTTTGGTAGACGATTGATCGGTCCGCGGCCAGTACAGGTAGAATCCATTTCAAGCTGTCCAAAAGAGGCAGTGAGTGAACTGACTGACGAGTTGTTGGTAGGTTGATTGTGCGTTGTCCATTTTCAAATCGAGATTTGAGTTGAGGTGGTTATAAAAGAACGAGATCAAATCGAAAGACTAAAATTTAGTCACTAAATTACAAACGAGAACAGTTGTCAACTCAACACAACACAACAAAATCCACAGCCACAGCGTGACTTGTTCACAGATGACGTGAAGTAAAAATATTTGTAATGAACTTGGTCCAAGTTAGTACTTAGAGTTTACCCTAAAAATCTCAAAGAATTTCCGCATTAAAAGTAAGAAAAACAATGTAAATATAGAAGCAGAGTTTAATTGCCAGTCTCAAGTTAAGTTCTGTCAAGTGTTGTAGCTTACAAAGGTGACCAATCATTTCAGATGTCAATGAAGAGATGTCCTGAACAAAATAGCAAATTATTGTTTTGAATATTTACAAATTCAAAATGTCACTTACAAAAAAGTAATCACAAAGAAAGGAAAGACGCAACACTTTCAGTGAGACAGAATGTTGGCAAAGAGTGTGAATTGCTTGATCGGGCTTGCCGCTAATATGTGCAAGTTCGAGATGAGTTAAATTGGCCAGCCACTGGCCGTTGATGGTGGGCCATTGAGAACAGTCGATGAAGGCATAACCTTGCAGATTAACACGAGAGCATTTGGGACCAAAGTGACCAACAAGCGAACTGACCACTTCCTCATCATTGATTTCGAAAATGCTTTCAGAAGTGACAAATGAACGCTGACAGAAGTGCTGCAATCGAGCCAACGTTGGTGCAAGTGTTGGCAAAAGGTCCAAACGGGCCCAAATGTCGAGTACTTTGAGTGAAGTGTACAAATTGATGCGATTCAGCAGAGGAGCGACTCGATCAGAATCAATTTGATACTTTCCAAACATTATGGAGAGAGTGGTGATTTGATTCAAAGGGAAAAGTTCCAAGAGAATGTCCGGCAAACGTTGCAAACGCACAACAAGTTGCTCCACGGCGGGACATAGTTCCACAAGTTTCGATGCAAAATGCTCACTTGAATTACTTTTTATCTGGATGCAAGCAAAAGTACTCAAATCAATCTGCCCAAACGATATTTCCTTTATATCTTCAGGCTTGTCATAATACATGTCAGAATATACCAAATTGGCCACAAACAACGACTTCTTCTTGTGCCCGATCGAGTAAATCACAGCCTGCCACTTTTTGCAGACCACTTGCATAGGAATCAACTGCTGCATGTCAAAGCGAACCAAAATCGATTGCACCAGTTCGTTAGGAAGTCGTGAGATAGGTCCATCGGATAAATCGAGCGGAACACACGATTCGGCATTCAAAACATTGAGAACATTCTGTGGTGTCGATTTGGCCACATTTCGGTTGAGGTGACGAGACCTCTTCTCGGCTCGGTTCTTCTTCTTACGAGATTGCACTGGTTTTTGAGATTTGCGAGCCATTTTGATAAAGTTATATCAAATACCAGAACGAGAGCTATAAATTTCTTACCAAATAGACGACAAAGCACACAGGCTCAGTTGTCAACACCTTACACATTGGCACAATTTGGCAAAGTCGCAGTGAGCTAAAAGGGTTGTTCATATATGAATGTACTCTGGTATATTATATTGCATTCAAAACATTTAATAAGCGAATAAATGTTTCCTGTTCAATTGATAATTCAATAAATCATTAATTGACTCGAAGGAAATAGTTTCAACAGTTTAAGCAAATGTCAGACAAACAATGCAAACGCACACAACCAGTTCATGATTGATTGATGTTTGGTGAAAAAATATCTGAAAGTCATTTGGAGTTCATTTTTCTCTAAGAATATCAACAATTTCACATTAAAGTAAGCAAAAATAAAGCAAATATAAAAACAGAGTTTAATTGACCAGATACATCAAATGAAATTAATAGATGTAAAACATACTAACGTTAAAAAGAATGAGTTGGCAAGTGAGCGAAACGGCCCCAAATACTGTTCTACACCTTCAAGCCGACTGTATGATGAATCAATGTTCAAGTGTTGGACATTTGGAAGATGGCTGAAAGCATCAGAGTGAGCAGATCACTGTCACTGCGATCCGAATTATTTTCCATCCAAAGTCATCCATAGCGAAACTTCGAATTGAATTAAGTTGAATGCAGCTCAAAGTTGAGAGCAGCTTCTTCCATGTGGGTGAGATCGATCCGGAACCCGGCTAAGAAAGTTCGGTCAAGTGTTTCAGTTTATGAAGATGGCCAATCATGCGAGGAGAAAGGAATAAGGTCCTAGAAATTGTAAAATCTTATTTTATGATATACAACAAAATGTAATCTACCATAACTTGATGCCCTCATTTTCGATGAGAAACGAAAGACCCAACACTTGCAGTGAGACAGCATGTTCGCTAAGAAATGCGAATTGTTTGATTTGGTTCATCAAAGACAAACTTGAGCTTGAGATGAGTCAAATTGGCCAGCCACTGACCATTGATGGTGGGCCATTGAGAACAACCAGTGAAGGCATAGCATTGAAGATTAACCCGGGAACAATTCGGGCCAAAATGACGAACAGCGAAGTGACCACTTCTTTATCACTGGCATGGAGAATGTCTACAAAACCGACATCATATGAACGCAGACAAGAGAAATGCTTCCAATCGAGTAAAGTTGGCGCCAGTATTGACAAAGCTCAATCGGACCCAAATGTCGAGTACTTTGAGTGAAGTGCACAGATTGATGCGGTCCAGTAGAGGAGGGACTCGATCAAAAATCAGAAACATCTTTACACTTAGCAAACATTATGGACAAAGTGGTGATTTGACTGGAAGGAAATAGTTCCACCATTAAGAGAATGTTAGGCAAACTCTGCAGACGCACTACAAGTTGTTCCTACGTTGGGACATAGTTCCACAAGTTTCGATGGAAAACATTAAATCGTAATAATTGTTCGCGATGTATGTAACGATGCTCGAATCAAGCTCCGTCCGAATGTTTGCTTCTTTATGTCCTCAGGTTTATCGTAATATTTTGTCAGAACATCCCAAATCGGCAACAAACAACGACTTCTTCATGTGCCCGATCGAGTAGATCACAGCCTGCCATTTCTGGGCACACAACGTGCGATAGGAACTAACTCTGCATTTCAAATCGTGCCAGAATAGATTGAACCAGTTCGTTAGGCAGTCGTGAGATTGGTCCATCGGATAAACTCGAGGGAACACCTGATTCGTCAATAGAAACATCGAGAGCGCAGCTTCGCCGCTGGTGTCGAGTTGGAGGCCACTTTGCGGCTGAGATGATGAGACCCCTTCTCGGCTCGGTTCTTCTTCTTGCGAGATTGAACCACTTTCTTTGAGATTTGCGTGCCATTTTGAGTAAAGTTCAATCAAATGTAGATGAATGATGAGCTGAAGCTACAGTGTAACTCTGCTTATGAAACAGGAAAACAAACATGCAAACATAATAACAAAGAACTGTAATAGTGTGTAACACGCTGTGCGTTGAATTGGAAGGGCTGTTCATATACGAGTGTCATTTCACATTCAAAATATTCAAATTAGTGAATCAATGTTTTTCTGCACCATTGATACCAATAGATCACTGATTGATTGACCATCGTCGGAAACTGTTTCTTGTTACATTCGAAGTTTCATAAATCTGAAACATTATGGGCAATGTTGTAAATTGAGTTGAAGGAAATAGTTCCAACAAGAAAATGTCAAGCAAACACTTAAAACGCACAACATAATTGATGTTTGGGCAGAAAATATTTAAAAGTCATTTGTAGTTGATTTTACTGTAAGAATCTCAATTTGATACAAAACAAAAGTAAATATAAAAGTAGAGTTTGACAGTCAAATACATCAAACAATTCTAGTATTAATAGTTGTAAAACATTTTAATGTTTAAAAAATGAGTTTGGTAAGGAGCGAAACGCCCAAATACTGTTCGACACCATCAAGTCGAGTGTAGAAACAATGTTCAAGTGTTGGACATTTGGAAAGATGGCCGAAAGCATCAGAGTGAGCAGATCGCCAATCACTGCGATCCGAATCATTTTTACAGCGAATCTGAAACATAGTGAAACTTCGAATCGACTTGAGAGGGGTGAACTGAAAGTTGTAAACAGCCTCTCCTTCAGGTGGGTGAGATCGATCGCGAACCTGGCTAAGAAAAAGTTCGGTCGCGCTTTTAGCTTTTTTCAGATGGCCAATCATGTGAGGAGTCAAAGGAACGAGTTCCTGGAAATCACAAACCCTTAGTTAGAACATTTACTAGTATATAAAAAATGCAACTTACAAGATCCATTTGATCAAACGAAAGACCCAACACTTGTATAGATACAGCATGCTCACCAAGAATGTGAATTGTTTGATCGGGTTTATTTAACACTGCTTGAGCTTGAGATGAGTTACATTATAAGCCAGCCACTGACCGCTGATGTTAAACTATGGAGAACAGTCGGTGAAAAACACACTTCGAAGATTAACTCGGGAACACTTTGGGCCAAATATATGTCTATTAGCTTGAACGATCACTTCTTTTCATCACTGGTTCCGAGAATGTTATCATAACCGACACTCAGTAGATAAGCGTCGGCATATATGAACGCTCATAAGAGAGGGGCTTTAATCGATTCAACACTGGTGTGGCTGACGGAATGTCGAAACTGACCCAAATGTTTATACTTTGATTGAAGCACACAAATTGATCTATTCAGTAGAGGAGGAACTCGATCAAAATCAGAAACATTTTTCATACATCGCAAACATTATGGACAGGGTTGTCACTTGATTCGAAGGAAAGTTCCAGCAGTATAAGAATGTCAGGCAACCACTGCAGACGTACAACAGTTCGTTTCACGTTGGAAATAGTTCCACAAGTTTCGATGGAAAATGTTCACTTGAATTCTTTTTACCTGGATGCATGTAAAAGTGTTGAGACTAATCTGTCCGAATGTTCGCTTCTTAACATCTTCAGTTTATCATAGTATTCGTCAGAATATTCGGCATAATATCTCAAATCGGCCACAAACAACGACTTCTTCTTGTGCCCGATCGAGTAGATCACCGCCTGCCATTTCTGGCAGCACACTTTGCATAGGAAGCAACTCCAGCATTTCAAATCGTTCAGAATAGATTGAACCAGTTCGTTAGGCAGTCGTGAGATGGGTCCATCGGATAAATTGACCTGAACACACGATTCGGCAATAGAAATATCGAGAGCTTTCGCTGGTGTCGAGTTGATGGCCACATTTCGGTTGAGATGGCGAGACCTCTTCTGGCTCGGTTCTTCCTCTTGCGAGATTGCACGGCTTTTTTGGAGATTTGCGTGCCATTTGAGTAAAGTTATATCAAATGTAGAACGTATGAACGTAGAATGTATGAACGAGAGCTGTAAGTTACAGTGGAACTTGCTTACCAAACGAGAAAACAAACATGCACACGCACAACAAACTGACAGTGTAATAGCGTGTTAAATCAAGGCTGTTCATATATGAGTGTATTTTCACATTCAAAACATTCAATTCAAATTAGTGAATCAATCTTTTCTACTCAATTGATACTTAGGTTGAATGAAAAGTTCGTAGAAAAAAATTTATATAAAATAAACGAATTAACTTTTTAATCAAAATAAGTTTATACACTTATACCTTAGTTAATACTGAACAGAATGAGATATGACTCTGCCCTCACTCCACCGTTCCATCTGGAACAGATAAGAGTTTTTACGAAGTAACTTTTTACACCTCCGTTCGCTGAGAGTACCTCGGAAACGACTGAACAATAATTTTTGAGGTATGACTTGTAGATGATCAAATGGCTGATGATACGTGAGTAAAAGGATTTTTTGAATAATTAATACATGAATCTCGTTATCCTTAACTCAAAAAGTAGTCATAAACAGCACTTTTTTCACATAAGTTTTCTTCACTTGACATAACGATGTATCGAAACCTTGTTCATCTCTTTGTTTCTACTTGATCAAAAATTGTTATCTGTTCATTTACGACCAATTTATTCTTTTTGGATATATTATTTATATCTTTAGAGCTATTAATTAGACATCATATCGAAATGAAAATCTTTGTATAACTCATTTGTCATTGCGATACTATCGATTCTCTACTTATGCTCTATCGGTGGTCACGACTTTACTGACAGCAGAAAAACAAGCACTTTTCGTGCATTTTTGTTCCTGGATCTTGAACCCCATCTCAATTAGTGCTCAAATTTCTTACAGTGCATTACCTGATAATGAGGTAAGGATGTATTAAACGAGGGTATCAAATAATAAGATTCATACACACAGAAAAATTCCACTTGAACGCTGACACCAAATGTGACTTTTGGTAAAGTATCATCTGTTCCAATGAACGAGTGATGTCGGTGGAGTGACCACTCGTTTTGTTTAAGTAAAACTAGGTTTGCGGGGTTATAAAACTTTGTTTGGATAAATGTTAATCCCGCTTTGTAGATACAAAAATATTTCTACGAACTTTTCTATTCAGCCCTAATATTAATAGATCATCAATTCGCTTATACACGAATGCAATCTAAATGATAAAAAGATTTTTCAATCAAACAGAAAAACAACTAAATTCAATCAACATTGCCTTAGTAAAACGAACAAACGATACTAACCACTGAATATTATTGCATGTCGTATTGACTATTTATGATATTTGCAGATATACTGGTTTCACCAATCTGTGCTCCTAATGATAAAAATGTCGCGGTATTGATACCACTGCTGCTGATGCACTCAAATGAAACAATCGTTTTAGCAATGATGACCTGACGGAATACACACTGCCGCAACTGGCTGAAAGAACACGAGTGCAAATACCGAATAGTGACAACGTTACGACAAAAGTGTCACACATGGTCCGACTGATCACTCAGCAATCAGATTGAGTAGATAAGGTTGATGGGGAGTAGAGGACTATGAGCACTATTAATGCGACCAACGAGAATGTTCATTGAGTATCGTACACATTTCAAAGACGGAGGAAGCGATCAAATGATTACAACTGATGATTGCTGATGTCCTCTTACCAAACAAAGCAACACACTGAGCTAAAAGATAAACTGGATCGAATTGAACAAAGATCATCATCAAAAGCACACACCAGCTTCCATCAGTGACAAAATTGTAATTAGAGGTATTGTAACACAGAAAATTGAAACAAATCACTATTAATGATAACTTTTGAGGCAACCACTGGAAATGATCGATCTATTCAAAGTAAATTTTGTGAATTAACACAAACCAGAAACGACGCCAGAAATATCAAACCATACCACAACATCTGACAACAATCATAATTTTCACCAATCGTTGTACAATCACCGAAACAAACACCCAATTGATTTGTCTCTAATCTTGTACAGAAAGCTATTTCTCGAACTGACCTGAAAATAACTCAATTGACGTGCACAAGTAGAAAGACAGGCCAACATTCTTGTCACCAAGATGACTTGCAGTATCACAGTGCCACGATCCACCTGGGTACTGTATTGCAGAATTCAGCATTGCGTCCTGCAGAAGACCGAGCGAAGCAAGTACTCAAATGGACCACAAATGATACAAGTGAATCGACCCAAATCAGGTACAACACTTGAGTAAAGTGGTAGTACTCGAATTGATCGATTGCTCACTAAAAGTGATATCGAGATGGTTTGGGCTGTATTGCACAAAGATATACAAAATCGAGATACACTCTCGAAACTGATATCAGGTAACAGAGTCGAACTATCACTTCAGAACAGCTTGCCGACTACCAAACATTTGGACCATTTGTAATAACTTTTATTGATGTTTACTAATTGAAAAAACAGCTTGAAGTGGTTTTGTCAAATTTCGTGTTAATTTTCTTGTCTGGTTTCAAAAAATTATCTCTTCAAATAACGTTATTATTAACACTAATTAATCATTTACCTAATACTCAAGGATTAATCAAGAAAAAATTAAGAAATTCAAGAAAATTGTCACCATTTGTATTGTTAATGATTACAACAAATGAAACAATAAGTGTTTCGAACTTTTGAAATTCAAAGTGATTGCTCCCGGAAATTTGGTTTTGCAATCATCGTCAACAATATATCATTTGACTCTCAAAACGAAAATAATAAATAATGAAACTTTTCCACGTTTATTTATTATTGTCTTTACGGGGAAAAATATACAGCAAACTTGTTATAAAATAAGAATTTCCCAAAATGTTAAGCGTCCATTCTCGGACAATAAATCATATTTTGTTGTTCCTTTTGGTTTGATTTAGAACTAAAACAACAACAAAAACAACACGACATCACCAACTGACGTCAATTTAAACTTTTATTTAATTTCAATTCAAATTCAATCGATTCATAGGTAGGTGGTCTATTTAATAATTGTAGCCCGAATAATAATTCTTTACGATATTTAAATTGCTTGGAGTTTGTTTAAGATTCTTGATGAGATGTTTAAGTTAATCAATTTCACAAACTTAAGAGTTTTCGTGAAATTGGTTAAACAAAAGTCAATGTCGAAACAAATTTATTGTAAGCAACCAGTAGAGGAAAAAAGCATACACTCAATATTGATTTAGAATGTAAAGATCAGTATTTCAGCAAATAAAAATAATTTCCAGTTACCAATCATTGATGCTGATCCCATCACCGTAAACGTCAGACTCTGATTCAGAGTCGTCCTCGGAAATTGGACCGTACAAACCGAAATCGTGCTCACGTAAATTGACAAACATGTTCACATGCCGTTCGAGTAAATTTCGCAGTTCTATGTGTCGTTCACTTTTGGCGGTCAATATTTCAACGTTCGGAAAAATAGATGAGAGGATTCGACTAAACTCGAAGCCATCTTTCGAATACAAATTACGTGACAATAGACCAGTGACAATTTTAAAATCCAACAAAGAAAACCATTCGAATGCTGTTGAGTGGCATGAGGTTTGTGGCTTCAAGAGTTGCAAATCAATTTGAACGAAATTCAATTCTCGAATATGAGTGGCTCTCGTCAATTGAGCCAACTGTTCAATGGGCTGGTAGTGAGCTAAATATAACAAAATTAATTTAATATTACGCAAATATATAAAACTTACCTTGCAAAACTTGTTAATGCATAACACTTTAACGAAGAAAATGTTGACAAATGAATGTCAAATACTTCAGGCTTGTATATTTGCAAACCAAAACGTTCAAGATTCGAGACAAATTGAGCACCGAGCTTGAGCCATTCAGTCAAATCTCCAATTCTCACAATGTATCCCATTGATTGCTAAATCTAGCTCAAGCTTTCTCCCAAGTTTCGCACAATATCAAGAGGATCATGAAAAATGTCACACGAAATATGTTCTAGTCGTGCCAAAGTTGGAGCTAACAGAATGGAAAGTCCATAAGGAAATGCGTCAAAATCAAGTTGCTTTAGATTGGTCAATTCGCTTATTTGAGAACAAAGTTCTTCGATGCCCGTGTAGGAGATTCCACCCATAGATAAAGTAGTCAAGCTTCGATGACCACTGCCTGAGCATTCCGTTAAGGCATCTAATTAATGAATAATAAACATCGCCAACGATAACTAATTGTTCAAAACTTGAGGGAATAAATTAGCCAAAAGAGTGCAAATACCATCAGCCAAACAACGTAATGGAATAAAAGTGATTTTTTTTTGAGCAAAACTGACATGACCATTAAATCGTTTCACTAAACGAGCATACGAGTAGTATAAATCGTGCTGCCCATCATAAAAATGCGAACCTTTTCACAATGAACAAGCACTTCTTCTCACGACAAATAGGGGTCTCAATCGCCAGCTTCCAGCTAGTGGACACAGATCGAAGTTTAATCAAATCGAATGGGTCACCAACTTTTCTTCAAAATGGCTTGTAACATTTCGTTCGGCAGTGCTAGCGAAGAAGCCTTACTGTTGTCGTTCCACCAATCATCAATTGAGCAGAAGCATCCGAGACTCTGAGTGCACTCGACTTGACAGAACGCGAATCCATGTTGTATGTGGTTGTGTGGTTGGGTCTGAAATTATTACGATAAACATGCAATACACATAAACAAAAAACATCACAAACCTATAATTTGGCGTTGAAACTGGTCAGCAGATTCGAGATGAAGTAAATAACGATGCCAAACTGTACAAAAGCTCTCTTTAACCGAAACTTTGGATTCAATAGTGAAATAGTCGAAGAACAAAAATGACAACACTTGTGTGGGAGAGGAACTGCAGCATATCGGCTGCCAGCATATATGAGAAAAAGCATGTGCGGCTGGCGCGCAAGAATGTTATTTGCGTTCCTAGGAAATTTCTTTTTAAAAAGAAAAAAGTTCCACCTTGGGAAAACCTTGAGAGAATTCGACTCAAACTTGTGGCTATCTAGGTACATTCATATGCCTTAATCATTGACAATTTTAAAATTAAAAAACTACTGAATTTTTGGGAATGACATGAGATTTGAAGAATTCAAATCGGACGGCCACCTTAACTCTTGAATGTAATTAATTGGCGCTATATTAGGTATCTTGAACATCTACCAATTGATGTCAATTGAATTTAAAATTGTTTGAAACCCAAATCAATCTCGTTAATCCAAAATATAAGATTTTTAAAAAAATATTTACACTTAATCATCGCTTGTCAGCCCAATCTTCCTGACCATGAAACATATTGTCATTAATCGCACTCGGGAATTGGATCGGTCAAACCGAAATCGTGCTTCACGTAAATTAACAAACAAGTTCACATGCTGTTCGACTACTTCTTCGCAGTCTTGTGTGTTCTTCACTTTTTGACGGTCAATTTTACTACATTGGGAAAATAGTTGAGAGAAATTCCACCAAACCTGTGGTAGTCATCTTTCAAAATGCAAAACTCTTAATTGATAGACCATTGACAATTTTAAAAATGCAACAATGTGACACTTTGAATGTTTTCGAGTGGCATAAAGCTTTGTTTGCATTGAAGATTTTTGCCGCAAGTCAATTCGAAAATTTGTAATTATCAAAACCTTTTAAATTCGTCAATTCGAGGCAATTGTTCAATGTTGTTATATGGGGATTTGGGATATAACTCTAATAATTATTATAACATTGACAAATATTAAATAATAAAACATTGGTAAAACAAAAATAATTATTTACTCATCATGCAAATATATCAAATTTACCTCACAAAATACTCCATAAAAGCCAATGCACAACATTTTCAACGAAGAAAATGTTGATAATGAAAGATTATTACTTATACCAGATGTACTATAAACCAAAACGCTCGAGATAAGAGACAAATTGAGCATTGGGCTTGAGTGTACTTATCAAATTCTCACTGCAGGTAATTAATTCAACCGTAAAATTTTCCCAAAGCTGTGCACACCAGCAACAAGCACACTGAATATAATAAGAATTGATACATCGAAAAATGTTCTATTTGATTAAAGCTGGGTTATTATATCAATAAAATCATAATTATTTTGAATTAATTTTGAATTTCGCTTATATATTCGTTAAAAATCGTTATAAATTGTTAATTGTTTGATTTGATACTGTAAATAGTTTTATTTCCTATGTGAGTAATGTCGGGCAAAGATAAGGTAACAACTCGTAGACCACTGTTTTATATTCGCTAAATTTCCTCGATGGATAATAAAACACGCTAATGATAAAAATAGTTCAACCTGGAGGAAATAGATTAGCCAGTAGAGTGCAAACATTAATTATGAAAACGTGATACACAGGAATTACTGCTTGTTTCTCAAGTTTCTGTTTTTGTAGCATCGATAAACTGTTCACCTAAACGATAAAGATAATTTGAATTCGTAATATAAACCATTATCAGTCCACAACGATCAAAACACTTCACAAACACTAATCACTGTTTGTTAGTAAGAATGCAGAACGTAGTTTAATCAAACAATGTTCACTTAATTTTCAAAATGTATTTTTTTAAAACATTTCGTTTGGAGACTAAGGACGAGCATTGTTTAAGCTTCTGTGTATCCAACACCACGCTGTTGAGCAAAAGACGAGACTGGCGTAACCCAACTGACAGAACGAATTCATTTTACACTAGTTGAAATCTGATGAAATGTGAGACAAAACTAGGAATCACTTGTACATACGCATCATAGTGCTTGTTCCACGATTACCACTCTTAACTTTGCAATGATCAGCTTACTGGAGTGTATTCAGTGATGTTGATCGTTGATCGATTTAACTCTTGAACTTATGCTTCAGTTGCATTATTGACAAACGGCAGCATGGACAGACCCAACTGGTGTGCGAGTTCGTCTGATTGAATGTGCTACAGATTGATGGCGCACTGTGGCATATGTCATCTCTCAATAGAGGATGCTGGGTTAATAGAAATGAGCCACAGACTGATGAGAGTTTGATCACAAATGGATGATTCACAGGGTGTTTACATTGACAATCGGGAAACTAACATTTACTTAATCGTAATGCAGTCGTTTACTTTTGACTCAAACATGATAAACATTGTGTAACATGAGTTTTTATTTCACTTAATTTAAATCGTTCTATAATAATAATACTTTAAAACGCTTGACGAAAGTTATCTTTCGAACCAAAAAATAAACAATAACAAACATCCAACAACGACTTAACTATGTTGATTATACCTTGGTTTGGAGACAAAGTTGATTGTCTTTAGCGATCGTAAACAGGTGGCAAAGTTGATTACAATAATAAAATTAAAATAAGAAAATAAATAAATATACGTAGATATATAAAATACACTCAAATTTATCATTAATCATATAAAAAATTCAAAATATATTTTTAGCCACAGCAACTAAAGGGGACGAATGGCAATAAAATTGATACAATTGCCAATAGAATTTGGTGAATAATAATAATAATCAACTATATTTAATATTCAAGCATAGTTATGTATTGCGTCTAACATTTTATTATTAAAATGTACAAACTTAAATACAACACATAAGTAATAATAAATAATAAAACAGAAAAACGTTAAAATACATAACTTTAAAATAATTAAAATTTAAAAATAAAATGTTATTAATTTGACTACAACTCATTACATTACTTTGAACATAGAATTCAATGGATCTTAAAACAGATTTAATTCTAGTTCAATGAATGAGACCATCTCGGTCGTATGTGAGTTTATCTGTTGACATAATCGACCATGGAACGATCCGTGCAAGGGCAACAGCCTTCACGTAACAGTTCACACAATCGTATATCGTCATATATATCACGATATGATCTTCTTTTCATCATCATCATAGACTCAGGTTTATTTAGCGTCTGTCTGGATCAGCTAGTGTCATATCGAGTATAGACACGATAAGCCATTTTTAGGCAGCAGAAACACTCACAACAGGACTGCTTATGAGTAACAAACTCAAATCAACTGACGTCTTGATAAGTTCACATGTGTGATGTCTATGACGCCTGACAGTTTGCTGATGCCAATCCTGACTAAAATTTAAACTGGAAACACAAGACACTTTGGTTGTCTAGTTGGTCACAGCTGGACTGCATATATGGCTGCGCACATCGAAGTACTCAATTGAATGACATTTACGACAGTAGCTCAAGAAACCACGAGTGAACTCGGCACACTAAATTGACTCAAGTTTCACGATCGAGAGGCAACTGCAGATGTCCACTTCGTTAAAGAATACACGACGCCAAAGAAACCGTAATAACCAAACGTTGAACGGCGCTGAGTTTTAAGACACTGATGAGAATGTACTTGTATCATAAAATATAGATCATTTTTTATCACTTTACACAAAAACTGACGCTTTATAAGAAAAACTTTTGTACAATCACAAGATTGCAAGGAGATGTTTTACACATACTTTATTTGATATATCACACTTAATGGGCAATCCAATCGTGTCACGAAGATAATAATCAACTACACGATCTTGAGATTGCAAGGTAATAGTATATACTGACGTCACCAAAATGGTTCTTAGACTTTGGTAAACAGAACTATACGGCTATGAGGTCGATTTAAATACTAAACAAACACCATCAACACAACTGAGTTGAACAAGCCTGAGACACCAATTCAGCGTTTGACTGTTATCAAAGATATTTCATAAAACGTCCACTGTCATCGTCTTACTTGGATTAAGATTCTGACACTTGAGCACCCAAAACTGTCCATCGTTTTGCCGGTGAGGTTTACACAAATGAGCTTATAAAACTCTGCTTATCCACCGGATAGTCCTCGTGATTGTCGATCGACATGTAATTGGTGCGACAACCATCTCGGAAAGGACGCTATTAAAGACAAACTCCTGCACGAGCAACAAATCAGGATTGCTCCAAAGGAGCAAAATTACACAAAACAAAATGTCGTTCAACACGTCTGGTTGATGTTCATATGAACGGGAATCACCTAAAGAAATTGACAGAAGAAAGTCGTTATGAACACACAGAAAATGATATATACCGTGATCACGATAGTATTCTATATATCTTTCAAAAGAGAAATTAACATAGTTTCACTGTTGTTTGCAGTGTTATTGATTTATAACACAGTTGTTTATCATTGTTTGACTAATACCAGACTACGCATAATGATATACTCAAGAAGCAATTTCAATGAACTTTTATTACAATATTAATTCGTTCAATCTGTGCCAACATCTTCACTGCTGCTCAGTACAATGATCTTCTTCCATCAGCAGTTCGATTGTACGGAACTGAATGCATTCTCCGCCGCTGGACCCTACATGCACCTATCAGTAGAGACCGATATATTATCAACCACTTGCACAACAATCGCAGAAAATCATGGCTGATATTTGTCAACGAGTGCCGTCACACTCAAAATCACCAACACTAAAACAATTGTAAAGCAGTGAACTATGTTATGGAAATATATTTATATATATTATAAGTGACAGAAATTATCTGTTGAAAACAGACATACTAATTATAATTGACTATTACATGTCGATATTGCACTTTGAACCCACCTGGGAGACAATCCACTTGTTAGTCCAACCTATCTTCAATTGATTTTGAATATGACACAAGCTCATGAACTCCAGAGGTTCTGAACGCCAAAGAGAGGATGCTATTTTGTTGACAGCAACAGACATCTGATATCACCACACTTTCAACCTCAATGGCACAGGCATGTGAATCCATGAACTCAAACAAGTGATTTCCCAGCTCACACTTGAATGTCACACACACATAAATGAACCCACCTGAATTACTTTCTGACATTACTTTAGCAATGGACTTCATCGTGTTGCAACTTCTGTTTGTTCAACTACACAACTTGGTACACACTGATCCTGCAGAGTATGAAACAACTAAATTCTACTTAACATTTTTTTGTTTACAACCAACACTGAACTAATAATATTCAAAGATTAGCATTATCAATTATTAAGACATTTGACAATGAAAATTGATAACATTTTTGCAACATGCTTTAGATTGTGAAATTCTGAACGCAAACTCATAAATGGTTTATTTATACCTAACATTAATATTTTATCATTTACTTATCTGATCATAATCTACAAAATCCGGTAATCACGGAGACAAACGTCATCAAATTCACTAGTTCGCACTTAGTGTGATAAACAGAATCCACTTCATAATGTACAATCTATGGAGCAAACAGATCCAGGTGAATCAACTTATTGCTGATACTTGAGCATATCATCATCATCATTTATGATGACCAAATTATAATCATAATCCCCGTATTTTATATTTAGTATAATTAAACAGCTAATGAACTCCTTCACTTATGGACACTGAATTCAAACATAGATTTTTTTCACTTGTTTTATTGTGTAATGAATTCAATGATAATTGAGTAATTGTTTCAAAGAACTCACTAAAAATCTACCGACAATAAATCGCAAATATTTGTTATCATAATTTGTATCGAGACCTAAAAAGTAAACGTGAGATAAGATAACTAACTAATCATATAGTGTCATTGCAAATGAAATTACTTGTTTGTAATACTCAAATGATGAGGTAAAAGATAATGATCTCGTAGATAATTGATCCTTTATGTCTGATCATAAGATTTATTAGACCAACTGATAAATGTTTTCATTTGGTAAAGTCATTTTGACTCACTTATATCTGTTTATAATTTCAACATTTTTATATAGATCACTAACTGATGATAAAGATCAGTATACTTGATTCCGTCTGTCCCTTAGAGGTAACTTTCTCCCACACTGTTTTTATCTTCGATCTTGACAAGATGAACTGCTTGTGCCGTACGTTATTAGTTCGGCCCTACAGTCCACTGAAAAGGAACCACTCAACCGGGATTTGATATCTGAATTCGGCACCAATCACAACACCGCCTTCATACATTGCTTCGTACAGGCTGTTGATGGTCATCAAAATTCCATGGCAAACTGCAACCAATAATTTGTATGGTAGTATCATCAACGAGAACTGACACTGCTGCTCACTGTGTCACTAATGTAAGTTTGCATACAAACCCAGTACACTCACCTGACCTACCTGCACCTTAAAAGGACCTACGGCACAACATTCGATACAACAGGTTCGCTAATAACCCCAGGTAAATAACGGTCAAGGTGGCCCAGGCAAGATCTCCCACGAGTAACTATGTGATAGCTGACTCATCAACAACGACATTAACCCTGTTAAGAGTGGCTACTCTACCCCACCGGACCCTAACGCCAAGCCTATTGCACTGCCTGCACAAGGCGCTGATGTCCGGCACCGGACCACCTCGGTTAGCCATTTCCGAGAGGCGGTCTCTGTCCGGTTCCCTGCAGACAAAAGAAACAAACAATGGCGACTGAGAGCAAACCTGGCAACACCGCCCACACAGTTCTAAATCACTGACGCTATAGCCTGCAGCTGGTGACCCGCCAACGGTGGCAAGGACGCCTGCCAGGTGACCTGGCGGGTCCAGTCTGACTTGATATATCTGCTCAGGCGGTGCCGTGCTTGGGCCGGTTGTGCCCGACCAGGCTATCCTGGTGTACACCGAGTCGCTCTGTTCATCGACTGGATCCGATCAGTGATATCGCATAAGTTGGACGAGTACGAAAAGATCAAACCAAAACCAACCGACCTTGATTTACTACCAATTACCTTCTTTGATTCTACTACATAGTTACGTCTGGCCTTGATTAGTCTGGTATATACTGTTATTTATTTGTTTCACCTGACTAACACAACTGACTTGCTTAATTCTTTTGCCACAATTTTCTCCATCAATCCAACCTTCAGTTTGAGTGCACACAAAGATCGAGCACTTCACAATAATAATGTTATTTGGCACCATTATGATTTCGGCTACTTGAAAGTAATCTGAAAGATCGACCATTACACCACTTTCTTACTTTAATAATTTGGAAATAGAGGATTACAGTTTCACTTGCAGATCACAAACATGGCTGATTTGATAAGAATTTGTCTATTACCATACGAGTCTGTAACATCATCTCATCTGTCAGTGAATCGTCATACCTCGAAACGAGAAGCCTAATCGGCGTAACTAACTATACCAGCAACAACGGGAACGACTATCGGTGGATGTACTGATATTCGCTTGACATAAACAAACAACTGACAATGATCGAATATGGAAGCCCTATAGGAAGAGAGACTGTTTCACTATATCAAATATAGCACATATTTACCTTAGTTTATCGTCTTCTCGTTCGATGATGCAAGCGGATTTGAAGAATCGCACACATAGGTTGTGCACCTGTCAATGGTGTCACCGTGGCTGGGTCGTTCCATCACACACAACGATGGTACTGCATTATGTCGTATAATCCTGAACATAAACATCACTAACAGTGTATGACCACTTACAACCATGTTTACTAGAGTATTCACGTTCGAAATGAATTGATCGTACGGATACAATAAATGGTATCATCGCGTCGGACACCATATCTTAACCTTCACTTGGTAGTACAGAAGGCACTGATACACACAAACCACTATAACATTATACAATTTGAATTAACATCTCGTTGATATCGTGATAAAAAGTTCTAATTGAACCACCGTAAATCGAAAATAATCAATCAAATTAACGACAGACTTTGCGGAATCGAACTCATTTGGGTGCAGATTTGATGGCTCATCTGGCAGACTTTAATTGAGTTGACGAATGCTATCAGGTTATGACAGGAATGAATCGTGTCGATCTCCGTCTACTTGGTGGCGCTAAGAATATATGAATGGGCAAGATTGAGTTTCACACACAAATAACAACAAAGTACTATCAACTGTAAATCGATCACATAATATAAGCACTGTATTTATACGTATTGAAATACAGATGACATCACTTGTCAATATAAACTATCAAAACAAATAAAATATTATTTTTGTTGTAACAAAAATGTAGGTATTTATGTTATTGATAAGAAATGAACTGAATATATGACTTGAGAGTGACAATTTTTAAACATTTACAAAATAATTTATAATATATTATGACCATTGATTCGTTTGCATTCAAATACACTTGTATTAACTTATATTTAATTACTAAAATACTTATTTTACAAATATACTTATAATGTAAAATGTACAATTTTAAATCAAAACATTAATACTAAATCAATAGTTTCATACGTTCGTTGGCGTTTATGGTGTGCGTGGCCCACGCTGTGTCGGTCTCGACTCTTAGAGTTTCTGATTTTCTTGAGCACTTTGTAGTCTGTGATTTGATTTTGATTCTTGACTTTTTGCTTTTTATCTTGGTATTTGACTGATTAACATTGGACCTAATACTTGCGACATTTATTCAGGTCGTTAATTTTGAAAATTGCTATTCAACATTTTGCAACTATCTTTACCTGACTTATAAGAACCATGATCACAACTGTACGGTAGGCGATTTTAAATCCAACTGCTGGACCAACTGACTAACAAAGATAACGTTTGAAATTGGGCCTTTGGTACTTAAATTTTCACCTTATTGCGCGATTTGATTTCCGCTCACTTTGTACCTATATAGATTTTCATGTATCATCTGCCACAGACATCAGTCATTTAAATTATTCATTATGTTTCTGTTTTATTTTTCAACCCACGACAATCTAGCGCTTGTCATATGGCATATGCATTTTTGATAACCACTTGCAAGACTGAACAACATCGCTGTGTTGAGCCACCAAGATGGTAACCTAATCATTTCACCGAATACGTTATTTGCCAGATCTGTCGACAGAAGACCATTCTCCCACGTCGGAACTGTATGGAATGACCACCAGTTTAGAAACACCAGATAAAATGCACCTCAACGAGTTGGACCTATGCTGCACGTCTGCACCAGATCATCACCGTACTAACTAGTGTCCCAGCGATGGGAACTGATGTGAAGTTTGTGGCGCTGATAATTATGTTTTCATCTTCCAAAAGTTCGTGAAAATGGACCCCACACTTTGCTGTGAAGTTTGGAAGTCAGAAATTTGTCACCGCCCCGGACCATTAACTTTTTAATGTAGTTGAGTCTCATCAATATGATAATCTATAGAAACCCTGATCGACATTTGGATCCCTAAAAGGTACAACTGAAGAATGAGGAAGAGGTCTTGTTGTTGAATTGAACTGTCGACCACTGAAACGGCTCTTGACCTAAGCAAGCTTCTCATCAATTTCCTTTATGAGGGAAAATCATCTCGATTTATAAAACCAATTATTTCTCTGTTCTTTACGTATTCTGGATAACATTAAAACATGTGCATTTAGTTATGCATTATACTAACTATAGTTATGTGTAATCATATTAGCGTAGAACACGATTTGTGACTTTTGAAGAGTTATTACGTATTGACAATCTGCCTGCTGCCCAAATGGTTCGAGCTAAACTGAATTGACATTGTTTGACATTAGCATTTAGAAACATTATCATTATTCCATCTTTGTCAACTGAATATTAAACACAACTAACTCGGCACACAATTTGTTAACACAAATCTGCAGTACATACAACCGAACATACATCGGAAATATTTGTTTCTCAATCATAGCCTTAGTAACATTTCTGACTTTAGGCAATGTGTAAGATAAGTGAAATCAGTCACGTCAATTACACCATCACTACAATCATTTTACAATTTTTCCATGTTAACCATGTCGATTTTCTATATTTTGTAATTATCAGTATCAAAATAAAACTTTATTTTTAAAATTAATTTCGCCTGGGTTCAAATAATCACTTTATCTGTGGACGGTCCTTTGTTTATGTAATGAGGTAGTGGCACTGGGGTAATGAGTGCGCGTGTGTGGGGATATTTTGTGGTGTACGTAACTTCTACCACATAATAACAAATAATAAACTGACATTTATAATCTGTTCGTTTGTATTCTATACAGCTATTGATGATGATGGGATGGATCGTTGACGTTATTAGAATTTATTCTTGCCCCCGATTCTGTTTGTCATCAATCATAGAACTGTCATTGTTGGTTTATGGCTGAATCAACCTGTGAACTATATCGAAATTATTCTCGGAAACAATCGAAACAAATAAGACGTCAACGGCTTACTGAAACCATCAACAACAACACAAGACAAACTAGAATTTCGGACACTATTTTTACATTCTGTCACTCTCGTAGCATATTCGAATGAACGAATGGACTGATTTGACCTGAACATTTGTCTCGAGAATATTCTTTAGTTTCTGCTACCTCATAACATATATCAAAATTCTTTAACCATTTTCATCAATAACTCAAACCTTCGAAAAAATAATTACGGGATTTCTCGCCGGAGGTGGAGTGAGGTCGCATGTGATGAGTCACAACAACCACTGAACAAATACATCATATTATTATTATTATCAACATCTCCTGGTCAACCCAGAGTCCCATGGTATTTCGCATCATCGCCAAATTCATCATCACCATCGCATCAATCAAACATAACCACATCGTAGTATCATCAAATATTATAAATGACACACCACCAAATGAGAGTGACCACATAATATTACCAACATCCTTGATTTTGGTGTTGATTTGTCATTTCAGTTCGGTTTGACGTACTAACCTTCTTCAGTCCATATTAGCATACATACATTAGCACATGTGTCAACTGACAACCTATCACGTAGACTCGTCGTCTGCTGTTCAATGGTTGCTCTGCACTTGTCATTCAATGCCCACCCTTCAATATAGTTCACCTGTATCATTGCTATTACCTGTATGTATCTGTACATTACCCAACAGTACAGTAAATATCAAAGTAGCAGCAGCATCATCTACACTAATTTGTCTGACTATCACACATCAAACATACAGTCACATAGCAACCTCGTCGTCATCATAAAACGGCAAAACTGTTGGTCTGTCCCTGTTTAGAATGTGTCAAATCCTGGTAAATTCTAATCCATCCTCGAATAGCATCCTTGAAAAAGAAAGCAACATATTTTCCATCCAATTCAACTGAAATACCTCAACTACTGATCTTTCTTTTATTTCAATAACTCTGGGATTCAACTCAGATATCATCACGATGACTGCAACACAAACTGAGAGTATAATAATATCCCACTTACCCACGCCTTATATTAAAGTAACTAACAATTAATTAACGATAATCAAAAGTGTCTGTCCTTATCTGAGAGATAGCACACGAAATGTATTGACACTCATACTTTAATACCAACACTTTTTAACTAATCAATTTTATTTTAATTTATTATACTTTCTGAAATTCAAACCACTTTATTAATTTCTTTTATTTGCTCTAGATTTCGGTTCGACTGAATACGACTGAAACCCTTTATGATTAGACCTTGCTTTTACATTCTTATCTCTCTGCTCTTTGATTTTTGCATATTGATCTTATCTTAATAAGTACAATTTTTATATGGTAAGTGAACTGAATCTAGCAACTAACAGATGATGATTGTTGTTGTACAATAATAACTCTGATTTGAAGTTCTATCATATGACACTTGATATGCCTAATAATGTGTTTTTGCTTTGTATTGTATTATTCATGATGATGATGATATTTATATGATTTACATTACATAATACTTATGTAACATATTTATTTGTGAACCCAATTCATTGTTGATCTGAACAATTGTTTACTATCAGCGCCAACACTGTTCCGTTGCCACTTCCCTATGCAACTGCTTTGTGTTGTTCACACGATTTTGTTTACTTTCTATTTAAGAATTTGTTAAGGCGTGAAGAATATAACATCACGTTATAGAAAAGAAGAATACGATCTACTTGTTTAATATATTATATTTAGATAGTTAATTCTTAAATATACCAACGAAGATGAAAGAACATGAAGGCACTCATTCTGGTTTGGTATGCGGAACCCGACTACACATTGGACACTTTCTTACAAGCTGAAACCACTAGTCGAGCTTTGTAACAAAACCAATGATACTCGCAGACTGACGAAACGGTTGATGTAAGTTGAAATTTTGATTTTGTTATTTTATTTTTACTTTTATTTTGATATTTTAATCGCTATGAACTGATCATCTTATAAGAGCTACTGATTTAACTGTTGGAGAACTGATTCAAAGCCTAGCTTTTTAGACTTGTAAGATATTATTCTGTGACCTGAGATTGGGGTAAAACACATAATTCTGTAAGTTTATTCAAAATGTCTATACCCTGATACATTTGAAGTGGTCTTGTTTTATTACTGTTTTTATTAACGTTTTGTTTTTGTTGTTTATTTATCAAAATCAAATCACTTAGTCTGGGAGGAATATTTAGTACCGTCATCCACTACTTAGCAGGAAATACCTCACCAGACACTTCTTCTCGACATTCTTTGTGCTCAACAGTGACATCATCTGTGGAAGCTCCCTTTGAGGCGCTGTACACTACCACAATCGACAGCAGACTCTATTAAAGTATCGTCTTTGCTTATTGCGTTAATACTTTTCAGTAAATCAAAGTTGAGGAGCCATCAAAGTATGGTGTGGTCGTGTACGATGCAGAGGAAAGATTGAGAGTTTGTGGAGAAACTAACTAACTTGAATAAGAACCAATGATGAACTACATTCTGCATCTGCTTGGACCAATCGATATATTTTATTTGTAATTTTTTATTTAACGACGCGTTTCTAATGGATATTTTATATTATTCTAGCTTAAGCCAACGTCAATTGAGAAGGAGATTTTCTCTCAAATGGCCAATTCGATGGTCAACTGTAATACTATTGAGTTATATATATTTCTTGGATGGACGTTGGTCAACAGTGATTTCATCAATGGCAATGGCTTCACTTTTGGTTCACCAGCGAAACAACACTAGCGAACGGTGCTGAACAGTCGAATTGCTGGAAATGCCCATCGATCCTTGCCAATGGCTCTAACTGCCGAATAGGACCGAATGGGCCCATTATAAATGGGTCATTGGAGATGGTAATAAAAGGAACCATTATGATGATTCGGTGGTAAGTCACACTCCTGGTCAACTTTGTATCATCGGATGGAATGCATTGGCAAATGGGTAGGACATTTGTTTAAATAATAATAGCTTTTGTAATCCAACAATCCACCATTTGCTCGGATGGAGAACAATCAGTCCTGAAGAGGATGCTAGCAGGAACGACAGATCTATCTTCAACGGTGCAGGCCCACCACGATCTCCAAATCGGTGGCCGAGCCGAGGACTACGAGAGATGAACCAAGCCTCGATCTATTTACATTTACCTGACTTATCTGAGCCAACACCAACACTGATGATTCTCAAACCTGACTTTGTCGTCCTCGCTTTTATTTCTCTCGTCGCGCGATACACCAAAACCTTTTATGTAAGTTTCTAATCACTACTGTTTCCAAACATATATTTTAGATGATATTGACATTCAGAGATGATAATTATTTATTTTTCTATTGCTTTGTCTACTATCTCCAGATTCTGAGTCTTCACAACCGGTGACTCACAACGTAACACTGAAGAACCAAATTTCTACTCTATTTTTTTCTATTATTATTTTAACTATTTTATCTTGATGACATTTACACCACAATATTATTGGTTCAGAATTATTGTCTTTATTTTTATTATTCATATTCTGAACCAGAAGCCAAACACAACAATTGTGTCTATATTTACATGTATTTTTTTGAGTCCAACCCTATACATCTACATGTTATACTCTACATTTTATACATTCTATTTGCTATCTTATCTTATTTGATCTAGAGATATACATTTTTAATAATAACACAGATTTTTACTAAAAGTAACTAAAGATCAAAACGATAATACTGACATTTTAACAAAACGTCATCGTGAGCTGTCTGTTGGCTCGAATCACAAGAGCACAGCAGTTTCAGCTGTGTGTATGGTGAGTTCTTTCCAATGCACACTCGCCTGCCTGCCTTTTATAACTTGCAGAGAAACCCGTGGTCTTTCATTTGCCTTTCTGTCCGATCCGGCATCGACCTCACTTTCTTCTTCAAGATATCACTTGGAGCACGCCGCTCTGTTCAAGATGAAGCTGATTGCTGAGGATCTTTCGAGCAAAAGGATCTTTTTATTCTTTTTATCGTTTTCCCGAACTCTGACGAACTTTATTTATACTTTGTTTTCGACACTAAATAATTCCTGACACCTAATTACTAACTACTTCAGATTAGCCTACTTTTAAAACCTTTACATAATGAATATCCGAGACTAATATTTTCTTATTTTGTCTGGTTTCTAGATTCGTGTCCATGGCTTCGAATGTCCTTGAAATCTCGCCTTCTGAAGGCTCGTATTTGAGGTATGATCTTTCTCATTATTTCTTTTCCGTTTCTATTACGGACTCGACGATAAAATACAGTTCATCTGAAGATTCACATATAAAAAGTACTATTTTATGTCTTTCGGGGTTCCTATCTGATTCTCTATCTCTTTTGACTCTATTTGAAGATTTTTGTTTAGCATAAATCTAATTGTATTTTTGTTCTTTGTGATCTGTGTTTCATTTGATCGTTTGGTTTATCGTCATTTTATCCTGAAATGTATTTGGTTTTCTCCATCTGTTCATATCTCATTATGAGTCATTTACCAAGATCTTTGAATCACCATGATTAGCATAATAGTTTCAACTGATGCATTTCTATATATTTCTTTATGAACTATTTAATTTGATTTGTACTAATTTTCTCTTTGTTTCTATGTTCTGACGAATTATCAAGGCAAGCACATTCAATGATACCAAAAAACAGTTTTCTTTTTAAAATGTCCTATGTTTAGAATTAGAAATGTACTGCTTATGCTTTTTTGGAAGTACATTTTCCAAAGCGGAAATTCTTATGATTAATCAAAATAGTAACCTAATCTGAATGTCTAGTGATTTTTATTTGACCTACTTACGATCTCTCGCTTTTGAACTTATATTAAATGTTTGATAGTCCACTAATTTCTATTTTGTTTGCAATATGCTGGTTTTGTATTCTTTTTCTCAAAAACCGTAAAGTCTCGGCAGCAGGATAGATGATGAAACTGTTTTTGCCATATGAACAGGGACGCCTGTTTTGAAATCAAACCTTACAAACAAGCCCGTACCTGACTTCTTTCTAACTCCCGTACCTCGTGAACTTTCTTTCTTTATATCTTTTTAAGCCTGTCTTCTAGCTTTACCTGATACTTCTGTACTGTTCAACTTTGTCTTTTCCCCAGATTTTCTCTGTCCTCGGTACTGAGAAAATGTGAATTTCTCTACTATATAAGGGAGTGTCCTGTTTTTGTTTGTAAGGCGTTAGGATTTTACTAACAAACTCACTTATCTGCCTAAAATGTGCAGGTTGGGGTTGACACTGTAATAATCTTATGATTCGAAAGTCCTATATACCGAACCCTAGTATTATTGACTCTTAGGATATTTTTTATTTCTCTTTGTTAATCCATTTCACTTTGCTGAGAACAGTTTCTGGTTTTTCTGTAATTTTGAAGTGAATGTGCCAAAGTTGGCTCTTTTAAATGGTTAGTTTGCTTTTTATTTCCTAAATCTACAGGAAAATTCAATGTCCGAGGACTTTAGGCTATGTGTCGTCCTGTCCTTGATGAATGGTTTAATTTGATAATCAGATATAATCAAATCTTTAATATGATATCTTTTCAACTGAATCTAATGTTTCCTATCTCACACTATTGTTGGTAATGCTTTGACTTTTGTTTTTCAGATTTTTGACTCGTTTCTTGACTCAACCAATTTGTATGGCTTTTGCCAGTTACATTGTACACCAGTTGTTTTTTTGTTACTTAAATTTTTTCAACTGATGACAAAGGCAGATGAAAGAAGTGATGCTGAACCCAGAAACATTGCATCTTTATCTTGCTTTATATTGTCAACTGATGCCATGAACTGATTTTCATTCTGTTTATGACTCTTTACATTTTTCACCATATTTGTACTTGTTTAAGAATCACTTTTTGGTGGTCACCTTTTGGCGCTACTGCATACTCATTCACTTTGTATACTTTGACTTATTTCACACTTGTTTGAGCTCTGATCCAGAACCGAATAAATTTGATTATATTTTATTATTTATGTGTTTTATTTTATTTAAATTGTAATGGTGTTGTATGTTACTGTGTATAAAACATGATTTGATTAAATTACGAATATTAAAATGTCATATGAAGAATGATTGCTTACCATTGTTTCGTTTGGTTAATGACGCCCGTATGATTTGCTGAACGTCTGGCTTATCAAACTGTTAATACGTTCTTTCTCGGATACCTAATGTATTTGATTATTTAGGAATAATATATAGTTTGAGGTTGACTTATATTTCCATAGAATTGATTGTCCGCTCAGGTTTATCAACTTTTCATTCACAGCAAACGGCTCCTGACAAGATCGATCTGAAAGAATATATCACACGTAAGTTCGGATGTATTTGAGGTACTTATAACACCACCAAACCACCTATTGAAAACTACAACTTTATACCGTTTGGTGATAATTGATGTATCCTGATCATCAGTCCCCATGGATCATTCGGTTGATGCGCCAACCCCGCTCTGTAATGAGCCGCTAGTGATCGCCTGCAGGATGTATCGACGATAGTACGGTTGCAGTAATTATGGAATATCAGGACAAAAGCTCGAATTAAGCAGACTTGGTTATCACAGTGGGCTGCCCAAAGGACAACGATCACGAACCAAGAATGCTACTGTCTGAGAAATATCAAACATCGATCGAGTCATAGTATAATTGATCACCAACAAAGCAAACACGCATTTTCCTACTTTGTAACATCTTTGAACCAATCACTTTGTAAACTTTCTGATGTATTTTAATAACTGAATTAAATTGAACTTATTTTATTTTTAATTCTTGTAATTAATAAATAGACATTGTTAATACCACCACCTGACTTGATATAATTTATTAACCACTGCACTATATATCTTTCCAGCATGTTTTGGGATGTAACCTCATCTGTGAGCATCTACTTCTCTGGGGTTGTGTTGTACCTTGTTTTGTTACACACGTGTCTGTCGCATCGTTTTTTGGTATTACTTGTAAATGATACTGATTGATTTTGTTTGTTCTGATCACCTGCCATCAAATTATCTACTGTTGATCTCGCCCACCGATAACAAGGACAAGATGCAATTTAGATGAGTTATTCGTATGTTTGTTTGTAACAAGATTTAACATATTATTTTTACTATCACTTATTTATGAAAAAGTTCAAGAAAAAGAAGATCGTTGTATAAATTATTATATGCTGCAAGATCATATTTTGACTTGTTTTTATATTTGATTTACATTTATTTATTTAGAATCCATGACAACAGACCTGAAGTTGGAAACCACAAGCTCCACACAAACTTGACAGAGTACTATTTTTATTATTAAGGTATGTTTGTTTTATTATTTGGTTTATGTTTTTTATCAACTGTTTTGATTATGGTACTTGAGTCAACAAACTGTCTCATTATAGATTACTTTCACGCCGGTTTCCTTTTGCTGGCTCTCCATACAAACGTGAAAACTGTGGATAGTCTCTGGGTCGGGGGGCATCACCTTGATAAGCCTTCCAAGCCTTCCTCCCCAAGTGGTTTCCTGCGAAGGGGGCGTTTCGAGGTTGGACAAAACTGGCCACTCCGGTACTCTAGATCCGAAAGTACTAGCTGTTTGATTGTCTGCCTGACCGAACTACCCGGTTAATGAACACAGCAACGTCGGCAAAGACATGCGGGCATTTTCCGACTGCATTCTAAACCTACTGGCGGTGTGGCTGCTGTGTTTGAGCTGTTACCAACAGTTAACGGTCTGTTTCTAACGCCCTCCACTGATTGCTGACTGTGGAACGTCAGCTTCATTTTCAGTACAATTTTCAAGCAAAATTGCTTGAATTCAACGAAAAGAATAACCTCGGAATTGTTTGGGTTAGCTGTCAAGCGGGCACATATGTCCTGAACCCTATGTGTCCATTATGGTCTCTCTCCCCAAAGAAGGCGTCAAATGGTAGAACTACGTCGGCTCGATGAGTATCAAGCACTTAATCTGTAAGTCTGGTCACTGAGGTGCACGACTTGGCTGATGCAATGTATCGCTGGATCATGCCAAGGATGAGTCACTTTTGCGAAGAGTGGTAAAGCCACTCGAAGCACTGCTTGTTGGACATAAGCGAATCATCGTGAAGGATACTGCCGTGAATGCCATTTGCTACGGTGCAAAGATTATGCTGCCTGGTGTGCTCGGATACGAGGATGGCATCGAGTTGAACGAGGAATGTGATTGTCACCACTAAGGGTGAAGCTGTCTGCTTGGGTATGTAAAGGCAAATTGCCTTTGCCAATTAGCCAACAATTAACTTGACCTCGTTTTAAACCAATTTTCTGTATTTTAGCCGTTGCCCTAATGACCACTTCTACCATTTCCTGTTGCGACCACGGAATTGTGGCTAAATTCAAACGAGTCGTTATGGAACGTGATACTATCCTCGAAAATGGAGTCTCGGTCCTGTGGTATGACCTTTGTTGATTTTGGCTTTCGATTATTTACACAAAATATCTTTCTTAGGCTGTAATGAAGAAGAAACTATCAAGGACGGTTTTCCTCACCGACAAGGGCAAGCCCAATGATAAAACACCCAAGGAATGGTACGCCCGGCATTGGTGCTGCAGCCGATGGAGCCAACCTGAGCCAGGCTAAGAAGTTCAAACAAGAACTTGACAATGGCGGCGATGAGGAAGATGTCAAAATGGAGGAAGAAGAGGAGGAGGAGGTTGAAGAGGTACAGGTTGTTGAGAAGAAGAAGAAAAAAGAAGAAGAAGAAGGACAAGGAAATTGAGGAAGATAGCGACCAGAGTGTGACATAAGACCAAATTGGAGAGATATTCGTTCGTTCTTCTTTACTGCTTACTTCGATTTGATTCATCGTTCCATCTGGCTCTTCAGCACAGCATCGATTACCACCTGATCAAGTCACCCTCATTTTATCTCCACACACATCGAATCTACTATATTCTCTCTTCTATCATGTGTAATCCCTCACAGCATCTCATCGTGTTTTCTCTTTTTCTCGTATCGTATTATTTTTCTACGTATTTTTGATTTTTGTTGCATTTTTGTCACCCCAAAAATAAGACTTATCCACTAAAGTTTGTCGCGTGTTATTTCTCGTAAATGACTGATAACGTCAGTATACATAATCTAGACTTTGTTCAGCGATCGCTTTATTTCCTGTACACGTCTGCACATCTATGCAAATGGTTAGTTTGGTAATGACCGAATCTGATCGACCACTCTCGAAACCCTTTGATCACCAGTTTGTGATGATCATTAGCAGCCGTGAACTTTCTCACGTACCAGAAAAGAGGTGTTTGAACACATTTGCATATGTTTGATTATCATCATCATCAGCATCGATGTAATGATGTACATTTTACTGGTCAATTATCGACTATTTGATTAATGATTACCTACTGTAATGATATGCCTTTGAATGTACCTTCCAACACCTGAGAGGGTATGAACACTAATTTTACAAGTTCAATTACGACTTTTTATTTATTTTTTAGTAGACAAAAAATGGACTTTACACTCTAAAAGCTCTTTTTCTAGCGAACATGTCAGTGCAAGTTGGTTGCAGCATTAGTCAAATTATCTCCAGTGCCAGTACGTGCAATATATTCTTTTAACTGTCAAATTGTCTCTCGGTGCACCAAATCACCGTGCTCACATTCATTAATGTCACTCTTCCGTGTGCGTGTCGCATTCGTCCATCTCTTCGTCTCTCGTATACGTCACATTCGGCGTCTTGTACATCTCTATTTGTACAAATTGCTCCATGTCTACAGAATATATCACAAATGCACTCACTACACACAACATTTATCAAACACTGAATTCTCAGAATCCAATTCTTGCGCATTGTCATGCACTTAGTTACTAGCACAACACCAGACAGAACTGGTTTTATTTTTTACAAACTAATCAAATTCACAAATGTGACGTGTTCTCATGATGCAGTTGGTGACTCTGTTACCAAGTGACTCAATTCCGATTAGTAGACATGATCCTAATTCTGTTGCACACACAACACGGTTAACCCAATTCTCGGTGCGAGAGATAACTCACGTGGTGTCCTACGTAGTAAAGTAAAGTACTCGGAAGGCACTTTTCACAAATGAATTCGAATCACATTACAATGCTACAAAGTACGTCACTTCACTTGACGGACTTGAAACGGATTGACGTATTATTATTTCACTTACTACTATACAAGTAGAAGAATATTCCACGTCTTTGTGTCTGTCTGTCTCAACCAACAGACAGAATCATACATTGTAACATCTTTATCTCTCGGGATTCTTGACGCAACACGTCTCTGTCAGAATGTCAATCAAAGTGTTGTGCACCACGGTGTCAACCCAGATTTGCGCGTTCGAAAAGGCAGACAGAGAAAAGATCTAGATGAATGAAATACTTCTTCAACTCTTTATCCGGTAATTGTCAAACTAGACTTGCACTCGTGTAACCTCATGTTGTGTGCCTCAGTATATATCACTCAAAACGAGCCTTCTATAGACTTTTCCGTATAGTATGATCCGAATTCGAAGTGTGTTGTTGTTTGCGCACTTGTTTGTTTCGCACGCGTGAACTTGCGGAATCTCAAAACAAAACACTCAAACATCGAGATCGCTTATCGCATTATTCTTTGTTCTTTGTTCTTCTTCTTTACCAGAGAATAAAGAGAAGAACTTTTGATACAAAGTGTGTACAGACTTAATGATTCGGACGTGTGTGTGTTTTGAAGGGGAAAAAGATTTGTCAAATTGAGTTTTAAATTTAAAAGGTCAAAGTACTCTATTGTGTTTGCGTTATGTTGCGTAATGTTTGTTTTTGCTTTCCATGTTTGCAGCAACATTATTAACTTTGTAACAATCAACAACAAACCATTATTCATGTAAAATTAAGCCAAATCATTGCCACTTCTCTTTAATATTATGCACTTAAGGTTTCAATGTAATTCAATGTCAATGCCAAATTTGACCCAATGAACTAAATGGATCGTATCGACCTTTCACACTAAATTGATTTTGTCTACTGTTTTCGCGTGTATTCGACAGCTTTCGTACTTTTTGCAGCCATTTACTAATCACTCAACATTTTGAATTTTGATTTTTTGCCTTCATTTGTATACAGTTCAATTTGGGTCTAATTCCGAGAAATTAGTCAATGACTCGTAATCGAATTCGACTAACTGTGATTGCAGCGTCTGCTTGCAACACTAGTTCAACTCAATTGTTTTATATATTTTTTTCGACAAGCCAAAAAATATTGCATCCAACCGAATCTATATCTACGCTCGTAAATGTAAAACCCGATGTAAAAATCGATAACATTTACGATAAACAAAAAACCAATTGAACGGTGACATGTCTGTATTGACACTAAAATATACGTCTGGGACTGTTAATATTTAATTTTGGTTTTTTGCTTTTCTACTTTTTTCTTTCACACAAATCAGACTTTAATCGATCGAATGTACCAATTCGTACATTTCACTCAAATTAAGAGTCAAAATGCGCATCTCAAATTCGCAATTAACAGGAAAACTGATAAATATAAACTGATGATAGTTAGAATCTATTTTAAGAAATCGGGCAATCATTTTTAATATTCAACATATATTTTACAATTTCTAACGACAGATGTCGCTACTAGGTTTGATAATATGATTTTCTCTGGAAAAGGACTTTAGTTTCAATTGCAAATCTAGCAAGGTTTTCTCAAGATTTTTGTTGTTATTTCGCGATAATTCAATTATTTATCAGAGAATAAGTGTATATTAATTGAATTATATCTTGTTATTATAATATGTAGAACAACTCAATAATGCGTGAATATTCAATTAATTTCATTGAGTGTGTACACTCAAACTTGTTTGTGTCTCCCGAAGAAATGTCATTTCAATTCATTTTGCCCTGAATCAATCATACACACATTGTCCAAGTGTGCATATGTTTGTGTCAATAACACAGCACTCATTGGACATTCCACACGAGTGTTTATTCGAATGTAAGGAGTGCATCTCAAGATCTCTTTCTATATGAATAATAATGCATTAATAAGTGCAACAATGTTTCAAGTGCAACTTTTGTGTGTCTGTGTGGTTCGTTTTTGGTATGACGCTAATTTGAATAGACAAGTAAAGGTTGTTGTCGTTGTTTTTGTTGTTGTGGTCGTTGTTGACTTGACTAGACTTGTTTGAAGAGTAACAGATATCTTTCGTTTAGTGCATTCGAGTGTACACACACTAACACACTAAATGCATAATCGAATTGGTTACTAAGAAATATGTGTGCTGAGCCTCATGATCATGAATCATATGATCAAATTGGTTCCTTCGACTTACTTAGCTAGTTAGCAAACACACAGGTATGTGTTCTTGTTCTCATTCAAATCAATGAGTCCCATTCAATGAGTACGAACAAACAAACAAATAAACAAACAAACACATATCCATATCTACATTAATTCATGTATTCAGGAAAACATAAAAGTTTCACATTTAACCTGCATTCGAATAATTCGTATAACATTTCAGTCAACTTTACTTACTGTTTACCTAATTCAAATCATCGTCGAGTGTGAATGAGTAAATGTAGGTTTTCTCATACAATCAAATCAAACAACCAAACAAACCAAAGCCAACAAACAACAACAAAAATATGAGCGAGTTTGCGAATTGAATACATAGAAATGTATGAAATTGAACTTTTGGTTTATTATGCAAACAAGAGAGTGCATGCACAAAGAATGTTTAAATATCCATAATAATATTTGTATACTTTGTACTATATCGAATTTCGTTTGCACTTCCAAATTCGTACTCTCTCGAATCGTCATATGGTTTCTGCTTTTAAGAATATTCTTTCTGTATTTTCTTCTACTTCCTGCTTTGAAAATGTTGTAATTCGATATTCTTTGGTTTCATTCATTTTTGGAGAATTATGAAAATGTTGAAATTGTGTGTGTATTTTGAAATAGAAATTTTGTGTGTGCCATACGAGAATGCTTTGTGTGTGTGTTAATTTGTCCCACGTTATGATTAATGATTTGCTCAAATTGGGATTGCTCACAATTTTGATATTCTTCTTTTATTTTTGTGTTCATGTTCCCATGTGTGCATGTTCGCATGGTACAAAAAGTGTCCGGTTGAATGTGTGTGTGTGCGATAATTGGACGAATCGTGTTGCGTCTTTTTCTTATTTCTTATATATTTTGCATTATTCTTAGTAGTATATGAAGTGGTGCTATATTTAGACAACTTTTGTACATGTAAGTGATATTCCATTGCTTGGTGTGAGTGTTGTATGTGAGTGATATTAACTTACACACACACCGACACCAATCCGTGGGTGAGAGTTGAGTTGTGAGTTGCTTTATGAAAATGAATATATCTCGTAGTAGTTTATTTAATTATTCGAATGAGACAAAGTTGTGTAATGGACCGACAGATGCAGAATAGAGATTGAGGAATTTATGCATTCGCCTACAAAAAAATAAATCGCATGCGTGGCATATTTTGGCATATTGTACTGACTAAAGTGAAGATGCAACTCAAGAACTGACTCATTCATTCTGTCTGTGAATGCCAAATATGAATATAACTTTATTATATTACTATCAATTGGTGGCTAATTTAGCGTATTATTCGTGCATATGCATTTTTATGAATTGACTAAGAGACGTAAGACGCCGGAATTCACGTAGTTTTATTATGAGTCTGTTTTTTTTTCGGGTTGATGATATTTAGGGTTGATTGCTCGCCGTTAAAGATGACATTTACGAATGCATTTGCTCTTTTGGTTGCGTTGTCAAATTCGCCTCTTTTTCTTTTTAGACGTAAAGTGTAGTCCGTAAATTGTAGTTCAATTTGTGATGCATCTCACAATCAAGATTTTGGGCGCGCAAATGCCAATGTACAATAAAACAACAAACAAATACCAAACATAGCAATGAAATAAAAAATTCCTCAATGAAATCGTAATCGTAATCTCGCACACATGATCTTGTTTTCAAGTTCATTGATGACATTTCAATCGGAATTATTATTATTATTAATTGATCGATCAATTAAGATAAGATCTTAACTCGTTACTAATGAAGTTACTATTCTACTCTTGTTCATCCCCCGCTCACTAATTGTACAAACATTCAAACACAAGCTGCAACACACAAGCACCATCCGTTGTCGTCAAAAGTGTTAATTATGAAAATGAATATATAATGAAATTCAATGACGAGCGAAGACATTGAATCATAAAGAAAGTATGTTGAATGTGACCAAAATAACTTGTACTACGAGCTCGTGCACGTTTACATTTGCACTCGAGAGTCGATCGTGAGCAGATGACATAAAGTGACAACAACGGTGTAGTTGTATATTCAATTGTGGGCTGTTCGAAAGATGATTAGTGGACAAATGAAAAAAAGGAAACAACAACAACAAAACCAAACGATGCTAATGAACGGTTTATATGCATTCCTAAATTGACTTAGCTGTGTTTGAGTTAGTTTGCGGTTTCGAGACACAAAAGTGTCATTTCTTGGAATTCACTAATCGGAAAGGGGATGAACTTGAATAGGGATACAAACAGACTAGTGTTTGTTCATATGTGGACGATGGTGATGATCAGCTGATCACATGACTCAACTGTCATGTGCAAATCATCTCATAGCTACAACGAATTCGAATCGATATATTTGCAAGTCTAATATGCAGTAGTATGTCATTTTGAGGTTGTTTTGTGGTGTGACTGTGTGATGATTGCTACTTTGACGCGAACTTGTGGGGGAAAAAGAGGAAAAAGAGGAATAACAACAAACTCATTAGTGTTCAGTGCACTAGTGCAAATACTACCGGGGTTTGTATTTGTTTGGGTTGAGGTATGATGATATTCGTGTGTTTGATCGAGCGATATCAAGTATTCGAAATGCCGCCATTTTGAAACTGATCCAAAGTGATGAACTCCTCAATTGATTATCGTTCTAAAATGGGAGCATGTTCCAAGGTTCTTGAGAATAACTCGAAACGAGTTCAGTTTCAAATGAAAGCATTTACATTTACAAAACATTTACAAACTTTCACTGAATCGAATAGATTTCCAGAATGACATTGTATGACATAACACAAATTTGAATTATTATTACTAATAATATTACTCAAACCATCATCAACATCATAATGATCTCAATAATGTCAGTTTGATTTCCCCTGTGAATGATTTTGATTCGATCCAAAGTGATTCTTTATTCGTTCGTTCTGCTGCTTCAGCACTCACAACTCCACACAGGAAAGTCCCACTCTTGTCTTATCATACACATTTTTTGTTAGTTGGCGATAGCCTTGGGGTTCAATTTTGAGAATATACGTTTAGAGTAATATACGCAGCACAAGAAGTGTCCCACCCTGGAGACCACAAATTGAGCTCGCGCACAGTGCAATTTTGATTGATTAATAATCGGTTTTGTGTGTATCGTTCGATACGTGTGTCTCCACCGTGCGTCCAGCATCTTTCCGAATGATCTTTTAATTGATATTTTATTTAAATTAATTTCGATATATTAATTCTTGCTCAATACAACCAACATTAATGAAAGCTCGCGCGCCCCTCTGACCATTATGACAACGCACTCACACAGACATAGAAAATAATTGAGGGATAATTCGACTAATTCAGTTAGTGGGAGAGCTATTATATATGGCCAGACAGAAAGGTAGTTAATCTAATTGATGCATTGAACCTAGACACACACGGACAGGACGATGGATTTAATGAAGATTGAGTATTTGGAATACGGTGGTGGTGGTGATGATAGTTCCACAAGGTGAGATCAGATGGCATATCAGTGATCGATACCGCAGACGGCGATCATCATCATTCGAAAAGTTCAATTACGGTTCGTTCAGTTCCCCGAAAATTCATAGTGTATTATGTCTATCTCAATTTGATAATGTACTAATATTACTTGGATCATCATCTCATATGTTCAAGTGTTGTATGTTCATCGTCTCGCAACCCGATCTGTTTGTTTGGTCTACCAAAAAGAGGATCAAACACTACCGCTCATTGATCAAGTGATCATTGACTCATCCGAGTCAGTAGACAGAACAGACAGACAGACAGCCGTAGACAGCGTAGTTTTAGTACATCAATCAACCAGTGCGAATCAAATGGCAACAATCTGGTTGTAACCTGTTGTATGTCTGTTTCTCTGTCGAAATCGACTCGAACTGAGCATCCGAATGCAAATCGATTACTAGAGCAGACTACAGTCTACACGTACACAGACACACGAACATTTATTATTCACGATTTACTTTTACATGTGACCAATGGCATCACTATCGTGATCACAACCACCACAAGCCACTAGCACAATATGATACACCTGTATTGACCGAACAAAAGTGCCAACCACCTTTGTGCCAGCCCTAGCCCAGCCCCAATTGCAATCAAACTGCAATTACACTCTTTTTGTTTCACCAACTCCACTCACTTTATCAACCAGCAACATCAACTCACAATTTATTATCTTCTTCTATTTCTATTTCTTCTATTTCTCCTTTCTAAAGAAGTAGTTTTAAATTTCATTAATAGTAAGTGATGATCAACACGTGATTGGCGAATGATGATGCTTTTGCGGTTAGATACAAAGTTTGGATATTAAATTTAGCATTGATGATTCAGCTTTAGTGATGGTTGATTGTCTTGTTGGTTGGCAGTAATAAATTAGAGTTTGAAATATATGGATTTATCTTATCTTGTAATAGTCATCAAAATGGATAAGTTACCAAATTGGTAATTTTCCCGTGAAAAAGAAATTGCGACAATTTAGTTGTATCGATCTAATTGCATATACGTATTGATCATATTGCAACAATGACCTTAAAATTCCTTTTTCGCATTTAGTTTAGCGTTCCACAGCTTCGCCCATGCAATACAACCATCCAGACACAACAAATATTTATTGATCTATTTATTTGTGGTATGCAGTCACACATTAGTAATGCCATTTGAATGTTCAATTTGTAGAGCATCCTTTCGAAATCGATTTGGCTTGTATATTACACTTACCTCACCAAACCATAATTGGCATAATCAAATCTGTCGAAACGATTTATTGCTCTATTTGATCGGTATGTGTCTGGTGTCTGTGCTTGGTTCGGTAGACCGACCAAAAAGAACATAACCAAGTCTGTGGGTTTATTGGCGCAATAGATCATCATCGCAATCATCGATGATCGATGCAATAAAAAGGTGATTCAATTACTCATTGCACACTCATCTCCATCATTTACTAATTAATACACCTAAGGACGTATGCAAGTGCCATTCATACATTACATCTTTAACTCTCTTAAACATTCCATTCAACAAATAACTTTAAACTTAGTTCTGCAAATGATAGTAAACTTTTGGAAACTCAAATAATAATTGCACACGAGACAATCACGTAATAATTATGTATTAATATAAGAATACGTAATCTCTGGTATTACGCACATCTTTATATTATTACACTCGATGACAAGCTTTAGATGATATGTCTGTATGATATAATATGTATGATAATTGGCCTAATGTGATGTGATGTCTAATAATTTGTCGGTATTATTATTAGTATTAATTGGTGATTCATTGCCAATTGGGGGTTTTGTATATTGTATTTGATGATGATTTAACAGGATGAGCTTTAAGTTTTTATTACCATTTTTGAGTAAAGTTGAATACATTTGGGGTTGAGTAATTAAAGTGTCTACCTACGAGGTGATGAACTCTTTAGTATTGGAATTCGCGGTGTTTGAGGTTGTTTTGTTGTTTGTTTGATTAGGAATTTAGTATTGCTAGTAGTGACCACTGCTTGGGTAATATCACATTTCACCAATGTCTGATAGCATCTGAACTCATAATTCATTGGCTGTTCATGTGAAGGCCAACCCGTCTGCAGCAACCCTTGCAACCAACCAACCAACACAAGGGAGACGACGGTTCAACTCAATCAATGTTTGAACATCAGCAATGCAATTTGTCTCTGACACTCTGCATGCACAGTGGACAGAGTGTTGTATGTGTTCATTACACATTGCTCAGTGTCTTGTGCAGACTTTTTAAATTGTAATTTGTCTATATCGAACAGAGAGTCTGAGTCTGTGTGTGCAGTGACTGGAGAATGTTTGCATTAATTAATTTGCATTGCAAAGGACACTGTAATTAAATTAGTTTTCTTGCTTTTGCTCTGCACACACCGAGAGACACTGACACTGACAGGAACGAGACGAGTGTGCTGTCGACTAATTGACCACTTTGGTGATGATATATACAACCAACAAACATACACAACTTGCATGGCTAGTTTTAGTCTTTACTTTTTGGTCTTTACCTTACAGCACAACCAGCTATTTGCTATTTGCGATCAGTCTCGGTTGTTGACTCTTTTTGAATGTTTTAATTGAATTTTTGTTTAGGCATACAATTTAGGTGTTTTGGTGTTGTTTTTGCAAAAAAGAGATATATATTTTATTAATGTCTTGTTATTTGCTTACTACTAACAAGAAAAATTGCGGTTGAACTTTGCGCAGAGGAGAAAAAAGAGGAAATTGTCAGTTGATTTAAATTTGTTTTGAATGCTTCCAGACAGGAATGTGTGTAAATGTGTTTGTTTTGAGCACACAAATCACGATAAAAACTCTACGGTAGAAATTCAATACTTTTTAGGTCTCTAATAAAATGTCTAACATATATTACTTAAATAACAACTGCATTTGTATAATAGACCGTCCGAACATCAACCTCGTATCGAAAAAATAATGTTTCCTGGTTTGATCAACAACACAACACATTTGCTGAATCATGTGAAATATCTCTTCATGTGATTTGTTGTTTATTGTTTTTGTTGTTGCTTTACTTTTCAACCACAATAATAATAATATCATTTGATGTACAATTTCATTCGTACATTTTGTACAACATTGAACATCGGTACAGGGTGCATCAAAAAAGGATGTTACTTACATTAGATTGTGCAAATAAAGTAATAATCTTGTGAACGCCTTGTAATATCAGTCACACTCCCTCCCTTCCTCACCCATTCACACTCACATGATGATACTGTCACTGGTTGTTTTGTTTACCTCTAAATGGCCATCAGAGTTGATAATAATAATAATAATAATACTAATATTGCATCATCATCATCATCACCGTCCAATTGCACTCACAATATCATTGACTCATCTCATGTATTTTCAATTCTACTTTGTTCTATACCACAAGTGACAACACATGACCAATGTTGTTGTTGTTGATGATTCAATGATGAAGCTATCAATGATTCACACTCCTGTTGTAGTATACATTGCCCTTTTATTATGTGTTCATTCCTTGGTCTAATGTATTCATCTATAAATAGTTATTGTCATATATACTCTCATGATGATGACGATGATGATGATGATGATGTTATGATTAATTAATGTATTGCTAATTATGATATTATTTTTGGGTTCGGTTGGTTTGTGAGTTCGGCTTGGCTGTCGCCTTGTCGCAACCTTTTCAAATCGGTTTGGGTTTCACTTTTTTGTGTGTTTGTGAGATAAAGTTTGAATTCGAATCACGAGCAGCACTTGAGTGCTCTTTGTGTGGAATATTTTTTGGTTGGTTTGTGAGCAAAGTTGAGAACATTTTGGTTGTTGAATTTTCCATTGCTGAGTTCCTTCGTTTATTGCTACACAAGCACAGAGTCATACACACAATCACATGATTCGACTTTTCGTTTCACTCTCAGAGTGGGTCGATGTGCCCTTTGGGCGCCATGCGACACTTGTTGGGCGCCATCAACAGTTAAACTAAACTCATAGCAAATAGTAATAGCACTGCAATTGTCAGCAGCATTTTCCACACAAACACAAAATTGTCTTAAGTTAACTTAACTTAACGTCTTAATTCACTTCTTCAATCATTTGCTTCATTAATTTCATTTGTAATTAGATTGGGCGCACATGCACACAGGGACACACACTTTGCACGTCTAACCTAACGCGTCTGCTGACTGATGAGCCGCGAAAGTGAGCGAACGAGAGAATGACAATGGAAATATTTATTGCTCCACTTTGAGTGCAAGTATATGATGGCCATTCCATTCGATAGTTAAATTTCCATTAATTTTGAAATTTTGCTGAGTGCACACAAATTTGCCTACCACACAAAGTAAATTCAACATTTTGATTACCAACAATTTGGCGTCGGTTTCGCTTTCGTTTCGTTGTCTTGATTACTAATTGTCTGAGAATGTCTGTGTGTATGATAGAATTTTCTATTCTTTTTATACAGTTTTATTTAACTCTATTATTATTGTATCACATGATAAGTAAAAGAAAATTAGACAAAAAGAATCGAGCGGCAAATAACTCAATTTTAATTTCAAAAGTATAAGCTTCACCAAACTTCTTCGAGATGGCGCTACGTGTGCTATCAAATTCAATTTCACGCAAAATATTGCTACCTACACTTACATCCAACAATTTGCAATTAAACGAATGTATTTCCTAGTTGCACACATGTCAATCAACATGTGCGCTCCCAATTAACCTCGATTCACTTTCATTCATTTACCTTTTATTTTACCTCCAAAACTGTTCACGCAAACATCACAAACTTGACCCCACACAATTTTACCTCATCTCAATTTTGGCCAAGTCAATTGAAAAATCATTTTTCCTGATATATTTTATTGTTTATTTCTCTCTCATTCTCTTGTTAAACATTCACTTTTGATTGTCAATATATATTGTAAAGTCAATGAAATGTTTGATTGTTTCTCTCTTTCTCTCTGTCATAATATGTCAACTTGTACCCAAGATTTGTACAATATATAAATGCCACAATAATTATCAAGGAAAGTACTTTGACCTAGTTGTGTGTGTGTGTGTGTTGACAATTTCACCTCACTTTACACCACAACCATGAATGACAAGTTAAGTTGTATATACGAAAGATGATGTTGCGTAAGGCACTTTCTGGTCAATCAGTGTCCACCACTACTATTGACCACAACCATTGTTCAATATAGTTCACAAATTAGAAAGAGATCAAATCCCAGGCAAACCCAATTAATAGAGTGATCCCTCAATTTAATGTGAATCACATGTGTCTGGTATAGCCTTGTCTGTATGCACAATCATATGATCATATGATCGTACATTGAACAGGTGAGAGAGAAATAGCCTCAAGGTGAATTTGGTTGTCCACCAAATGGTTGTGTGTGAGTGAAACTGCACTGGTGATGTACCTCATCAATGTTGACTTGACTTCAATGCCTCTCACTCACTCACTCACACTTGTCATTGGTGCGTTCAATTTAGGTTAATACTGATGAGTCTGTAGCTCACCAGTCTGTAATACAGTCTATGTACAGTAGTGCACAGTAAAGCATACACCTGACACAATCGACACAAGCCAGACAGTCTAATTGGAGTAAATGGTCCGTTCCAAACGGTCATGAGTACAGAACGTACTGTGCACCTGAATTGAGGTTCGGCGCGCCAGGTAACCAGCACAACCAGCACAATTGACAAGTGCTCGCACACCACTTAACCGATTAGTCCTCTCACATGAACATCATCATCAAAGTTGGGTGATTGTGTGTGTGTGTGCTGTGTGTGCTGGGCCAAATGATCATTAGTACTGACCAGAGGAGTGATGGTCAACAATACAGAGTGACCCACTAATGGTGGTGCTTGCTTGCTTTCTATCATTAATTATCAACATTTTGATGATGATCCCGGAAACTATAATTTGTTCAATATTGATTATATTTGACCAAATTGACCAAACACAACACAAACTTTACTTTACTCATCAATTTATTATTAATTGTTTTCCTATTAACCTCTTTTTCAGTATTTCATAATCTTTTGTCTTTCTTTCTTTCATAATCTTATGATCGTCAATCGTCTAATCGTTTAATAATAATAAACGTAAAAACCCATCTTTCACGCTTCATCATTTAGTATTACCATCAATTTAGTGCCCACCCAGTAGTAGGCAAATAAACAAATAAAGTACCGAATAAATGAGACACGCTTGAATTGATGCACCACCTGGGTGACACGTGTACGATCCCGCACTTACCGAATATAACACAACACATACATCAAGTATAACAGCAATAGCAGGTATATGAAATAGGTAAATAGATGCATCATCATCATCATCTCTATGTATAGGAATGTATATGTAACCTAAATGCACATGCGTCTCTAGCAGCACCATTTCAACTACTACTCATGCAAATGTGTAATGACTTAATTGAATTAGACAATTAAATTGTGATTAATTGGCGCGCCGTTTTGCTTTTGTGTCTGTATGTGTCTAATGATGCTGCTGCTTGAGTTGGCTGGTGGTTTAATACCCACAAGTCTGTCTATCGTTCATTCTAGACATACATACACATACACACACGCAACACTGCTGCAACATAGCAACATACAGTACAGCAGCAACCGAAAATGTCCCCAAACCAACGCCGGGCGTCATTTGGGCGCCAAAAATCTAAACCCAAATGGAGAGAGCACATGACATTTACTAATGTCCCCTCATTCACTCACTCACTCACTCTTGTCTCTCTCATATACAAAGACAGATTAAAGCCCCTCGACTATATACAACACATCACTGAAAGAGAGAAGAGAGAAATGAGAGAGAGAGAGAGAGAGAGAGAGAGAGACGAAGAGCACACGTGTAAAATATGGCCAACACTGATTTGGCGCCAAAGCGAGCCCACTGTATACAAAACATATAAAACATATTACACACAAATAATAATCATCCAAAAAGATCACAAAATTTAGCGCACACGAACACACACACAATTAAATTCCCTTAAATTGGGCACCATGCGATGCGACGCGTCTTTGGCGCCCAATTTAAGAAATACACAGACAAAAAGAGAAAAAGAAAGATAGAAAAGATTGTCTGCCAAAAAAATAAAATAATGCTTAATTTGCACAAAATATATAAAACGTATATTGCATGTCTTAATTATTACCGCAATTACACACACACAGCCTGAAAAATCCCTTCTAATTTGAGAATAAATATATAAATATATAAAAACATTATTTATTTACTGTTTTCTTTTTGTGCTTGTCTGTCTCTGTCTGTGTTGTTGTTGTTCAAGGCTTTGCACACGAGAACAAATTACCAAATAAAAATAAGAATTATAATCATTTCAAGAATTACAAAAAGAATTACAAAATTACAAAACTAAAAGATTGCACAGATTGGAATCAGAACAGAATCTGAATGCGTTCGAGAGAACGAAAAGCTAAAATAATCATAAGAAAGTATAAAACCAAGTTCAGTTGCACTTTGTATAATTACAAACTCTTTTTTTCAATTACAATTACACAAATTCCCAGTCAAGAAATTAATTTATTAATAGAAAATGTATTGAACAAAGAGAAGACGAAAAAAAAAAAAGATTGAAGAAGCAATTCATAAAAGATAATAATAATTTTCAATAATCTTCTTCTTCTTTTTTATGAACAATTTTCCACTCACTCTATACAAATAAATACAGCAATCGATCGTCAATGTCATCAATGAATGGTCCCACTCATCATCATTATAAGCAATCTCTTTCAGTTCGATCACATGAGTTCGATTCAATCTGTAAATTTAAAAACTTTTCATTATCGAACCATTCAGATTGATCAGACAGCGAAAAAGAAATAAAAGAAGTCATTGAAGTTTCACTAAAAGTAAGTTCACTACCAGGACACGAGTTTGTATTGTACATTTACGAATACGACAATCATATCGGTACTTTTTCCTATCTTCTCAGAGACATACAAATCGAATCTGCATAGGTTAATTATCTATCTTTCTCTGTCTGACGTCATGTTATGTTTGTGTGCTCGCGTCCATCATTATCTCCTTGTGTGCGTTCGTTCGTGAATATGAATAACAAAACAAGCACAAAAAAGTAGTAGAAAGATATTAATTGTGGGAATTCTTATTTGAAAGAAGAAGAAACATTCCTGTGTGATCAATTATAAACATCAACAAAAGCTCATATGTTCACTTCCTAATAAAGACACAGACACAAGCACGTGCTTGTTTTTCAATATCTCAAAACTATTTGATCAATCATTTTGTTCGTTCATCAAGTCAATTATAATTATAAAGTACGCTAAGTAAACATCAAACTGAATGCCAAACCAAACCAACACAACAACAACGTGATAAAATGAGTGACAGCGTACGCACACACAAAACCCCTCGAAAGTAGCAATTATAAGACGACTTTGATGATGATTTTGTGTAGCATAACAGTGTTTTGATAGCAATGATGATGATGATAAATCAATAAAATAATCATTTATCAAAATGTAAATAGGAAAAACATTTCTATCTATGATAGATAAGTTTTGTATTGCATTTGTGTAAGGTACAGAGTGTACCTAGTAAGGTAGATTAGATAGATTGAGACATTTTTCGGGAATTCGAATTCGTTTCGTCACAATATTGGCACAGTTAATTTGTTTACTCGAGATAAGTTGCACAAGTCAATTTCCAAGTAATTCACATTTACACGAACATATTTGTATGGGTACTTGAGTAAATGAGAAAGTGATAAGACTTTCCATTAGTTGCATTTCAGGTTCGTGTAAACATTTCTGAACTTTCCGAGCCGTTTCGACTCGATCCTAGCAATGCATCATCAAATCAAATATGAAATGAGGAGAAAGTCTATTTAGCTCGTATCGAATATCACAACACAACATGTGATTGTCACATGTCAATCTGACATTTTATTATTATTCGATCATGATTGGAAATGCCCTGCTTGTGTGTATGTCTATGTTTTGTGTGCGAGTCTGTCCGAATATGTCAATCAAGTCAGTCAGTTACATTGCATCCGCATAGGTACAGTCGAACTGTATATTATTGGGCTTGTGTGTAACGAACCACAGGGAAGCGAAGCGAACGAGCGCACAAAATGATTGTCGAGCAAAATATTATGTGTGCGCGTTCATTCATTTATGAGTGTGTTAATAGAGAACTCAACTAGTTAATTTGAGGAGATTGTGACTGACTGCGGCAAAGGAGAGGGAAAAACGATATAGAGAAAGAAGAAGAGGAGAAATACAAACAAAACGGACACACGAGGAGAAAAACGAACAGACACGTGAGGAGCCAATTAGAGGGGAAATGTTTGAACAGAAGAAGACAAAGACAAAGACATTAAGACACAAACGAAATATAAACGAACACAAAACGAAACACAAACGAAACTATACTAAACAAACAAATGCAATGTACTCTCTCTTCAATGTTTGCACAATGAACTCAGGTGGGGGCTCAGGTGATGACCAAAACTCATTCGAATTGGTCAAACATGTGATGATGATTCACTTCATTCATTCATCATATGATGATGATCATCATCAGTAGGTAGATGATGAACCGGATAACTCACTCGAGCTCACTTAATCTAATGATGAATGAATGCATGAATGTGTGTACGTATATGCTCAATGGAAAATTCTTTATTTGCTTTTAATTAGCATTTTAATGATTCTGGGAATTTCTGTTTGATTTCGAGAGAATTGTGTGTGACGTGTGGGCCCGACACAGACACATCGACTCGAATGCCAAACCTACAAATGCAATCGTCGAAAGTTAATTACACGGTACGACCATATACATGAACATTTGTTCAATTCGACATATTCGACCAAGTGATAGACAAGTGATTCTCTTATTATGGAATATTACATGCGTAAATCCAATTCCCGAGAATATTTCTCATATACGAAACTGTTTAAATATTCAAACAAAAAGTACATTTATACGGAAAGCGAGTGCAATTTCTCGAACTTTCCCAGCCATTTTTCAATTGAAATAGTCACAAGTTTACGCACTTGTCATTTAAGTTCCAAGTTCGCATAAGATCCAAGAAGACACATGAATTCTTCATTACCCAAGAAGTACCAAAAGTACATTCTACAATCGGTAAACAAAGTCGTAAAAAATGATTAGCCTAGAAAATCCCCACAGAATTGCACTCAAATTGCACTGGAAAAGTACAAATGGTACATTGGATTTAAAGAATTTCCCAATATATATTGTGTTGCTAATTGACAACCAAACAAAGACACACAGAATCTTGCAGGCGAGAAAAAACAAACTAACGAACAATTGTCCTTTACATTATACATTTACCTTGAAAATAGTAGAGAAAATTCAGGCAGAATTTCCAACAGTCAATATATTCACATAAATGTACGACCACCACAAACATTAATAAAGATTAATTATTAATCGATATGTAAATGTAAATGTATGGATTCATATATATTGTCATATGACATTTCAATTTTAATGTGCCAAAACTGGATTTAGCTTGATCTTCTATACTGAACACTCAAACTGTACGGTAAAACTTATTATTATTGACTACACGTGTACGGTTGGTAGTGCTTTGTACAGTGCAAAGTAGGTACATGTACAATACAAACGACAGACATTTTGCGGTATAGATTTATGTTACTGATTTACTGGGGAAAAATATTCCTTTCCACGGTAATAAAACATCATCGAAAAGGCCCAAGAAGAAGAAGTTCAATAAATTTGTTAGATAAAATCTTTACAACTTTCAACAAATTTCAAACATATTTTATTGCTACCTTTATGTTATAATCGGAAAAATTTTCTAAATGTCAGCCAATATTTATTTATTTATTATTTCATCTGTGATAATGTCAATTTAGGTAAACTACAAACAGCAAAAAAAGAAGAGAAGAGAATTTAAACAAACAAGAAAAATTATTAAATAACAACTATTTTTATGATTATTTAAATTTAATATTAAGAGGAGACGAAAATAAAACTTCCAATAGACTAACTAACTAAACCATTAAAACACGATTGCACTGACTGACCAAACACACAAAATTAATTGCATCCTATTTATGTGTAGTGAATTTGATTTGCATTTTAATTTGAATTTTAAATTGAAATTATAATAATAATTTAAAATTAAATTAATATTATTATAATAAAAACAAACAAACAAACAAAATCAAATTTAATTAAATCAATTTATAACTAAATTTATTCAACTGACAAATTAAATTTAAATTAATTAATTAAAATAAATCAAAATCAAAAACCAAAAGACAAAATTAATCGAAATGTCTAATCGAGTAATCATTAATTCAAAATTGAAGCAGAAACAGAAAAGTAGATCAGTAGCAGGCCGCCCGGCCGGTCGACAGACACGATTGAGTCGAGACTGACTGACTGTAAACCTGAACAGCCGGAAAAGTTTTGAGGGAAAGCAAACTCGATTTGGGCACACACAAGCAAAATGAAGTAGTGAAATAGCAATAAAAGTGTGGATGTGATGTGCTCCTTGTTGGAGTGAATGAAGTTTGGTGAGAGCACACACTTTCTAATTGATTGGCGTTGATTGTACTGCACTATACATTGGTTCACATTAAATTACACAACAAAATCACACAAATCTAAATTAGTGAGCACAAATCAAAGTAAAAACGAGTCACTTAGAGTGCAACTCACTTCAACAAAACTCAAGTTTGAGGCCAACTTTATATGAAGTTGAAAAATAGTCAATTCAGCATTCGCATTTGCAGTCACTTATATAAATTTCACTTTTTCTCCCCAATTAATTAATGACAAATTTAATTAACTTACTCAAAATGACGTTAATAAAAAGAGAAGAGAAGGAAAACTGTTGATTTTTCGTTCGAGTGAAATAAAATTAAATAATCATTCAGTAAAATCATTAATTGCCTTAAATTATTAGGACGTTGAAATGTTTTAATGTGTGCCATCAAAAAAAAGCTCAATTGACCTATAAATCTTCTGAATAACCAAGACGCCTCATAAGTTAGATCTGAATGCAATAAATTTCGATTGACCTTTATAAAGGTATACAATAAAATAATACTTGAATATATTTGAATATATTTAATTAAATTATTTTTATACACATTAAAATGGATTATCATTATCATTGAAACTTAGACAAATACAATAGCAGCAGCAGCATATAATTCCAAATTCTAAATTCCCAAATGAGAATTTCTCTAAAGTCTTTCAAACATTTCATTTCTCTTGCAAAGTCCACCAACCATAAATTGCATTCTGTTTCTCTGTTTGTCTGCATTATTATTATTAAGTCCGTAAATTGCCGGACCTAAACTGTAAACACTTAACCCAATGTGTGTGTAATATCAATTAAGAAGAAGCATCCCGAAAATTCCATTCGGTTAAATTATGTGATAATTTAGAGTGAGAGTGTTTAGTATTTGTGACTGTTAGTGTATGAACTGTAATAAGAATTACACCGTCCAGTTTGCACTTTAAGAAGTGCATTACACACATACACGTGTCCTCCATTCTTCTTTGTACAAAGAATAAGAAGAAGAATAATAAGAAGCTCACTTTGGTCCTGTGTGTCCTGTGAGTGCAACATAAATTGCAAGTTTAGAAAAGTCAAGGACAAATATATTCTCTAACGACTCTGTCTCTGTGTGTAATGTGTTTGATGATGGGCGCCAGAAGGAGACGAATAAGAAGACACCACCAAGAGTAAGAAGGCACAAACGCAACTACACAACTTGGCGCCATATTTTAATTTCAACAGAATTTTCCCGGTTTTACTTTGACTTGTGCATGTGTGACAGTTGTGTGTGTGTGTGTACGTTGAGATAGTGTAGATGGTCTGTTCGATTTTGCAGTATCCTGGTGTATGGTGTATTGCAGTGGCATTGCAATAATACTAATATTTGTTCCGTTATGGTCCATATATTATTGCACTAGTGCCGGGTATTGTATTGTATTATGGCACATGTATGGTATGTATGTTGTTAAGCGGATCAGTATGGCGCCCAAGCGCGGTGATGGCGTCCGGTGCCGGTTGTACAGGACAACACAGCACAACGACAGCCATACGACACAACACCGAAAAGGAGCAATCGAGTGAGTACTGCTGCAAAGAGTGAACGGGCAAAACCGAAAATCATTTAAATCATTTCTGGTCACGAGAAAGGAAGAGTATGTGTGTGCGGTCTGTGTGTGTGGAAATACTGAGGAGAGAGAAGAAGACAAGTCACATGGCTCGGAACGATCGAGAGACTCAACACACTGACTCACTCACACTCAAATTGCAGCAATAAAACTAGAGAGAAGAAGAATGTACATGTACATCAACCAAATCGATGGCGCCCTGGCGCCCGGCGACGCCATCACTTATTATCTACTGTATATTGTGTATGTGAATAATCGTTCCGTACTTTGATGATGATGGCGCCCTCCCCGGTGAGACATTCACAATTTGAGACCGGTCACCCACCCCCGTCTAGCCGTTTTGTGTCTCTCTCACCACCGAGACCAGAGCCGCGGGGCGCGCCATGCTTGGTTGGGTTAGGGCTCTCTTTGCCGTACACTCAATACATACAACACACAAACGGGTGCCCTTCGGATTCGGTTGATTAAACGTTCAAACTGACGTTCGAATCGACTGCATGTACTGTGCACTTACGGTACACGCACCTAGGAAGAACACTGGCACACATCACATACATTCACTGTATACAACACAACACAACACCGTACACACACAAGTCCAATCACATGTCCACTCAGGACACATGTGTGCACACAGGGTGAGGACACAAAGTAATTAAAGCAATAATTCACAAACTGACTCGATACACAATAGACCGGATTGTGAGTCAATTTGTGGCAAATTCCGTATAATGACATATTTCAATATACGAATATTCATATAGTCATATATTGAAGTATAGTAATAAAAATGATAATAATGTCACCAAGATTCGATTGATTTATGTACTAGTATTCAAAACAGTACAGAATATTCTCATTATTGGATTAACCGAAATAGAGCAATTCACTGAATTGATTGGTGGACAGATTGATCAATTGACAGATCATTGAGATTTTGTAGATCATTTTACCAAGGGTCGTACAGGCCACAATTCTACTGACCCAATAGTCCACCAAGTTCACCAATTCCAAATCAATAAACCATCATCATCATTAAGCCTCACCCGGTAACAATAACAAGAAGGTCTCAACCCACAGTCGGGTACCAAGCGATAACGGACACCTAATGAACCAACTTGAAGTAGCCTGGTGCTTCGGTTTGTGTTTGTTGGTTGTTTGGTTGATTGCAACAAGAAAGTCCTTGTTATTGTTGATGTTGTCACTGTTGTTAATGTTAATGTGCTCGGGAGCCAAAAACTTTACGGTGAAATATTGAAATTCAATACTTTCGACATCGTCAAGCAAGTAAAGTAAGTAAGAAGGCAAGCATCGGGCACCCATAACGATAATGACCGTCATAAATATGAAATTATACTCGAAGCCGATTCACACTTGGCACTTCACAATCGAGTCAAAATACAGAAGTGCGTAGCTGCGGAACACAAGTACCAACAAACACGCACATATAATAAAAAAATGACGAGTAAATTGATTTCGAAATGGCCTACCCCAAACTGAACACAAACCAACACAGACCAAACACACACGGCTTAATGGAGTACGGCACGGAAATCTCAAGTTGCACACAACAAACAGATAGAAAATGGAAAATATTATTGTGCCTTAGAAAAAGTGGGGTTTCGAAATGCTTTTCATATACGAAAGTGACAAACAAATGACAGTTCAGTTCGAGTACACTCGAGAGATAGTCACAGTTTTGTGTGTTGCGTTTGTTTGCATGTTGTTTGTACCACTCTCGTATGTACATTCTCATTAATTAATTAATAATTACTTAATTTAATTAAGAAATTAACTAACTCATGAGACTAATTAATGATTATATTATGAGTAGATTTGAGTGCTTGCGCAATTGTCAAGTGAAATCATCGAGATGATTTGACAGTCTGAAAAAGTAGGAGTCTTTTCAGGTGCAGAGTTTCGTAATAATAAATAGCAATTTTTGGTTATGAGTTTGCGTTTGTTTGTTTGTTTGTTTATGTTTGTTTATATTATTTGGAGATGGTATTTGGATAATCATTAAGAGGCTGGTTAAACCCAAAAATAGCAGATTTGGTAGACCAAATCGAACCAAATCGCTTCAGGTTGACCTTTCATCTGTCCGACAATTGTCATAAAGTCCACTGACATGCACTTTGCAACGTTAATGTTGTAATGTAATGATTGTTTTGTTTTTGTTATTTTGTCACCATCGTCTTTTCTGTCACCGTCTACTGTCCACACACACAAACAGACAAACACGAGTGCAATATGCGAACAAAGAACAGAACAATAGATCACTCACAACATTAGTCTGCTTGAATCTACTACTGAATTCATTAGTCCACTCAAACTTGTTGCTTGTGTGCAAAAAATATCGTCAAGTACTCGCAAACTTTGTATGTCCGTTGCTCATGTTCATTTCGTTAATTAATTACTTAATTTAATTAAGAACTTATATCTCGACAAATTAACGATCATCATTCATGATTAACGTTGCTAGTTGATGTGTGATTTGCGCCAATGTTGCGCAATTGAGTGAAATCAAACGAACGCGTTGCCAGAAAAACGAAAGAAAGTTGGGAATGCATCTCTTTCCCTGTACATTCGATGTCATAATCCTCTAGCGAGTTTTGCCTTTTTTGTTTTGTTTATAACGTGAGAATTCACATTGAAGCAAAATCAAAATATATACGCATTTTGGTGATACTTTGCTTACAGTTAACCCAACCAAGGTCATCAATATTGTTCACATTTCTACAACCAAATTCGAGGGTTAATTTTATTTTTGCATACATTCACATTCATATTGCATCGTTTGATGGAAATGTTGACTGTTACTGGACTTTATGACTGATTGAGTCAAACATGCACACACAAAACGACACTTTTGTATATGTTGATTACGAGAGAGTGAGAGAGTATACTGAGAGATTAAATGAAACTAACAAATTCGATATATACACACAAATGTACACACAAAAATATTCCGTTTGATGAAATTGTACAGTTCAATTTGATTGTACAATTCGATACGAAATATTAAATGCGCAGTTATTGATGATATGATTGCGATATGATTTAGTACTTTAGTACGGAACATTATGAAAGATGATAATTCGTATTTCTTCGTAATTTCGACTAAATCAATCACAAACAACCAATTGGAAACAATTTCTCCATAGTCGTGTGACTCTTACTCATTCGTACAAAGCAAAATCATAAAGCAGAATGGAATATTTTCAATTAATTTTACAAGTGTCAACACTTTGAGCTTACATTATATTAAGTTGAATTTATTGATTGAATTAATAATCAAGGCTTTAAGTGTAGAAAAAAAAGTCAGAAATATTTGAGATAAAATCAAATGTCAAAGCTTGTTGAATAAACAATTCCATAAAAAGTTAAAGGTGTTGAAGTGGCTTCTTCAATTCCAAAATTGCCACTTCAATTCAATCAATCATCAATTTAATAATTTCCATTCAATAAACATTTTCTCATATACATTTCCAATATAAATTCTTACAACAAAATATATTCAATTTTTATTTAAATCTTTAAAATATCCAATAAAATAAGGTTGACTTTTGTGTAAAGTAAAGTAAAAGTAAACAGAACAATTTTATTTGAATTTCAAAACAAAATTCTGAATTTGAGTATCCAAACAACATTCTGAAACCAATAAAAATCACGAAGCAAACAAATGTCAATCTAAAGTTGTTGTTTTCAAATTGTGAAGAAAACTAAAATATATTTTCAAGATCAATCGGCTTAACCCTCCCAATCCCATCACAAATCAAAAACAGGTCAAATTTTCAACAAACACGAATTGATCAACAAACACGTATACGTCATGAACGGGTTAATGAACCTAATATTCGCAGAAAAACATAATCATCAAAATATATTTTCCTTATAGTTTATTATTAATCCTTAAAATATTATTGCAAAGAAGAGATAAAATTCCTTTTAAAATCAAAAAATAAGAATTCCAAATCTGAGAATTGTTGTTCAAAATTTTGTCAGTGGAACAGATTGAAAACATCGTTAGCTAAGCATCGTTCGTTCGTTCGAATAGAGTTCTACTTTCGCTAGTGTGTAAGTTTGTTTAGTGTGAAGCACATTGTTAAGCGGATTGGCCCAACTAACTAGTGACTACCAGACTAACTAACTAACTAACTACTAAACTGTACAGCACAGTGCACAGTAGTACAGTGAGTTGAAATGTCATTTTGTTGATGTTTTGATTTGAGCAAACTGCAACTACACAATTTGACAGTGGCACAGTGCACTTACTGTGCGCTAATAACTCAAAACAGATATACAAGATAGTCAAAACATGGTGACTTTATTGATTTGGCTTTACGATGCGATCGACCAATCTGTGCGGCGCTCGACACAGTGGACAGTTCAGTAAGTTGACCAGTTTGGACAGTTTTCAGAATTGGCCAATCGATAATGAACAAAGTTTGAATTGTGCATTTGAATTGTGAATGCATTTGAGAATGTAATGCTCAATTTATTGCGATGACCTCAATGAGAGAACACATTGGTGGACATGATCATCATCACATGTGTGTTTGATGATGGTGCTCGCCGATCGTCACGAGGTGCAATGGTGCAATTGAGGCTTGCTCGAGTCACAGAAAGGCGCAAAAGGGAAAGAAGAGAGTACATGGCGCCATGGCACACGGACGCCATTCGAACACACATTCCTGGCACTACCAGGCAACTAATACACGCGAGTCACTTTGACACAACACCACCACCAACAGTAAGGGCGGCACAAGGCGCCAGTCTGTCTACTCTACTTTGAGTCCACTCAAGTCTACCACACACACCACTTATAAATGTCCTAATTGGCATCGATTTAGTAGAGTTTCATTGCACTCGTGTGTGGACACGCGAAAGGAGAAGAAGAAGAAGACCACAACGAAAACAACAACCAACCAGAAAGGACATTAAGGACAAGGAGTCCATTGGACTTTGACTATGACAATGTTCGGACATAAGATGATGAACACAGAAAGGTCATCTTTTGAAGAAACATTGTTACATTGTAACAACAAGTTAGGGTGCATGCACACGAGCCGGTACGAGCCCTAGTTAGCATATCATACCAATCATATAATGAATAATTGAGTGAGTAAGCAGCACACAGGTGAATGAGTCATAAATAAATCAATTGCCTTATTCTCGCTCCCTTGTCTGTTCAGTTCTGTTCTGTTCGTAATTGATTAATTAAAATTCTTGCGTGTGTGTCAAATTCTTTCAATAATTCATTGAGTGTCGGTGTGTGTATGTTCGTAGTTTGTAGTACCGAAGCGCAACAGTGGCCTCGGTGCCTGTGTCCTCACAATGTTGAATGTTGTTTGGTGGTACCGGCGGTTACCGCTCGATTGGCTCCAATGGCCGCCCTCACCACCGCAAAGTATCTGTCATCATTACACCCGGCCACGAGCACAGCATTATAATTGCACGCACCAGACTACCTATTCTATTCTACTCTTTGTGTCTCAACTCGTAAGCGTACTAATTGCACTCTCCTGTCGAGACCACTTAGCCAACCAAATTACCGATTATTCGTCGTCTTGAAATACTTTGCACTTACTTCTCACTTCTTCTCACTTTGCACTTGCATTTGCACACAGACATGATCACACTTTTCACTGTCACATGTCGAGAGACAAATTTTGTGGTTGGTTGGTTGGTTCAAATTGGCTTGGCGCGATGGACAACTTTACGATGATCGATTTATTGCCTAATTGGTTGAAATAATAAAAATAATTTATGTGACAAATTGAACAAATAAATTAATAAAAAACAAGCAAACAAATGCAATTGGCAGTCTATTGACAGTTTGCGTCTAGAGGTCAAGGTCGATAGATGGCGACACAGGCACTGTTGGTTAGTTTTAATTAAATGCGAGATTGAAAGAAATTATTTCAATAAAAAAATTTAAAAATTGAAATGACCAATTCGAATTCTCATTTGGAACACTTGGAACAGTGCACAATCAATACTTAAAATGGCGTTCACTGAGTTCACTTGTTCGAACCCAAATTTGGTTGTCTTTTTTTGTGCCGACAACCAAACGTCAAGTGTACTCCACTCTCTGTGCGATGTGTTTTGGTGATTGTTGCAAGGTGGTCAACAAGGTCAAGTACCCAGTGCGGCCTCCAGCTTTGCCGCCCCCATCACCACCAGCCTCACCACCCAAGAATGCAACCACTCCGACGGTAACCTTCAAGTCACCATCCGATTCTCGAAAGGAGCCCTCGAGTCTCACTCCCTCCGTGGTGTACTGTGGCCTGGACAATCTCGGTTTCACGTGTTATGTGGCCTCGTGTCTGCAAGCCCTGTACACGGCCAACAAGATTCGGCTGCACCTGATGTCGAACCCACTGATTGGTCCGTTCCACCGGTCACTGAGCAGACTGTTCCACCAGATGGAGAACGACTCGAGACGATCACTGGCCAAGTATGAGCGTCACGCGGTGGTGGCCCCACGTGAGTTCCTCATTCGATTCCGCGAGAAACGACCTGAATTCACGCCAGGCGAACATGACGCACACGAATTCCTCACCATTCTGCTCGACCTGGTCCATCAGGAGGAGAACGACACCAAGCTGGGTCCCAAGCCAGAGATCGAACCGAAGAGTGCGAGAGAAGCCTGGAAGTTTCACACTGACTATCTCGACTCGAGTTACCTGTCGCGACTCTTTCTTGGCCAGATGGAGTCCGAACTGAAGTGTTGCGCCTGTGGACATCGGAGTCTGTCGTGGAGTGCATTTTGGCAGTTGCAACTCGATCTGTCCGATCCAGAAATTGAACAACACAACAGCGAGGGACAAGAGGAGAAAAGCAACAAGGAGAAGAAGACTCTCACGGTGGAAGAGTGTCTCCATCGGTTGGAAGCTATCGAGGTAATTGACCAATGTTTCACTTAACCCTTTTAACCCTCTCTCACCCTCCCAGAGCATTAACCACGAGAGCAATCCTCAGTGTTCGTCCTGTCGTCAGGCCCAACCGTCCACCAAGAAGCTCACCATCTGTCGGGCACCTCACTATCTGATTGTGCACCTCAAACGGTTCACCGACACGGGCCACAAAGTGCACCGCAAAGTGACCATCAACCCGAATCTGCAAATATGTGCCAAGACGTACACCCTCTCGAGTGTGGTGATGCACAAGGGCGCGTCCGAACAGACCGGTCACTACATGACACTGTTCCAGCAACAGGCCCAGCGGTGGGTCCTGTTCGATGATGAGAAAGTGCAGTTGGGCGTCAAGCGGGACGATGTCCACTGGATGCTGCAACACTGGGCCTACATTTGCCTGTACAAATCGATACGACTCAACAGTAGCAGTGATGGCGGTGGCAACAAAATGGTGGCCGACAATGAGGCGTGAAGGGGGAGTCAGTCAACAGATTGAGTCAACAATAAACATTGCAATTGACACATACATTTGTCTTATTAAATTGATCAATCCTCTTGGGAGCACACCTGAATTAAGGTGTTCAGTGTACCAATTAGTGTTCGATCATTGCTTGATCAACCTAATAGAGCGCCAAAGCACATTGAGAGTGCATCACGCCACCAGCATCAGCAGGCACCATTGCAATCATCATCACGAGGATCGAAGTGATGATGACTACTACCAAGCACACCGAACCAGTGATGGTGATGACATGTCACAACACAGCAGCAAGCAACACACTCACACACAGGCACACAGTGCCACACTGGCACACGATGACGTTATTAACGATGATCATCAATCGAATGACATTGCACTCTACTCTCTCACAGAACAGTATCGCGCGCACTATTACTATTCGGTGTGTAGTGTACACTCTGAGGAGCATCACTCGGTCTCGAGAGTGTTCGATCGAACCCACTTGCAGCCGCAATCGACACACACACTCAACGCTACTCAATCCAACTCAATCCGGCACAGATTGTGCCCCAATGAGTAATCAACTTTGGAGTATAACAACAAGGAGCCACTGGGAGTAAAGCAAAATGAGCAAAAGAAGAACAAGAAAAGAAGAAGAAGAGGCAAGAGGTGACACAAACAAACAGGCGACAAGTCTCGCGCGCCACGCTAATGTGCCACAAACAAGTGATAATCGAAAGTGTTCGCACAACTCACTCACACACACAACACCGTACATATCGTACATCGTACAAATCGTACACCAAGTAAGAGAAAGAAATCGACCATTCAAAGCACTCGACACAATCACAATAATCAATCGATGGGAAATATGAATTGAGTGTAATGAAAGACGCGCGAGAAACAACGCGATCAAACACCGTCGGAAGAGAGACAGATGAGATTGGGAGTTGGGAAAGGAGAGACACAAGAGAAAGACCGATCAAACATGGCCTGGATGATCAGTGGATGATCAACATGTTCGATCAACTTGCGACAATGTGCGACACATGTGTCAATCAATTGCTGTACACAGAAGGGCACTTGCCTTACAGATGTACGATTGCACTGTAACATAAGAAGAAGAGGACCAAGTGCGGACATTTTGGGGTTCATCATTTCGATTGAATTCGCTTGATTTCGATCGTAATTGTGAGAACCATTCATTCATTAGACACGCATTCTTCATGTTCAATAATTCATTTCAACACAACAGAATGTTCGTGTTCAATTCGAATGAAATTCCTATTCCAATTGCAATTCTTATCAGGATGACTCATTTTTGTTTGTTTGATTGGTCAATCAACACTAATCTACACTAACTCTATATATTAATATAATCTTCCTTACAAATCACCTCAATGAACGTCAACAGCAAAATTAATTAAAAAGTTAAGTTCAACACTAAATTCCGGAAGTGCAGTACAGTTAACTTCAAGCAAGAGAAGAGTGTGTGCACTTGGCCGCGCTCATGCACCAGATCTCACTCGAGTGGTCATCAATCAGATGATCGAGAAGGGTTGTACAGCATGCGACAAACACAAACCGACACAAGCAAACACTCATACTCGTACAATCTACGTATACAGAGACCGCAATCGATTGGACACACAAAATTAGTGCAATTCGTAAGCTTATTCGTAGTGCGTTCAGTGTTAATGATGCGACCCGAACATTATCGCGCCTTTGCGTTTCAAACACACACAACTCACATTCACAGCACAGCATTCGAGTCGGCATAGCATCAAAGCACCATCAACTCGAATCCCAATCCCCCAATCCACGAAGTAAACAAGATGAACATTTCTAAACTAGAAGTGAGGATCGATGATGATGACGTAAGAGTGTTGTGTGACTGTGTGTGAGGAGTGCATGATCGAGTCCACAAGTAACAACACTCTCAGTAGTAGTGATTCGATCGATTCCAGTGTCACTCGAATGTGTATGAACGTCAAGGCAGGAGGACAGACATTTGTTTACAGGAACAAGAACACTCGGACAAGTGTCGAACACACAGAGAGCTTGTAAGTCAAAGTGCAAAATGCGCGATGACATAGTGACAATGACACATGAGAGCGCTCACAGTGCTCGGATTCGTGTGTGTGTGTGTGTTTGTGCTGGAATGTCATCATGCAATGTAATGTAAAAATGGTAAATGGTGACTCGAGCCAGGCACTAATGGTGTCACATTAATGGTGATGGTGATATTGCCTGGCACTGCAACAACCAACAAACTCTGTGTGTGCATGACACCGACGATGTAAACAAATCGATGCACACTCGACCATGCCTCGAATAACATCGTTGCTCGAACATAGTAACTAGTTGATTCAATGCACACACACACAATTCAACAAGTTACATTACATTATTATTATTATTGCCAACCAACTACAACTATTGAATAACACACACAGGTCCCCCATAAAACAATGACCATTACATTACACACAAAGTTAGATATAAGAATAACAAATCTACTGTTACTATCATGAGTGAACCACGTGTTCGTGTTATGCAAGCGCATACAATGATCGATTGCATCTGATCATGTTCAAAACAATCCGAACGAATCAAATCACAAATCAAAACAATTAAAGCATTCATTTATTATGCAATACAAAATACAATAGAGTCCAAGCAGGTGTATACCTGATCATGATCATGTACAGTTATTCAAAACAATTCTCATGAATTATGTGACAAATGTGTCAACAAGTTTGTGTGTGCAATGATAGCAAAATATTATTTAACATTCGAACATTTAGCGGACAAAAAAGGACATGACATTGTTCAATTGACAAATTGTGTTTGTTTGTGTAGCGAAACTTGTTGCAGCGTCTCTTATAATTACTTATTCTGGACAATTAAACGGTCGTTTGGGTTTTCGCAAATGCAAACTTTGACTTTATGTGAGAATCGTACTAAACGATCTGTTTCGAATGTCAAGTGTGTGTGTGCATGTGCAATGTTACCGATCTAAACGAGAGAGAAAGAAAAAGAAACAACAAAAATGGTCACAGATGAGACAGATCACAGATCGACAGTGGGGACCATGATGTGTCACGTAGTGCACTGCAACTGGCACGAACTTTGACCTCAACTGCAAACGAAACGAAAATGCGATGCGATAAGAGAAAAGCTGGTTCGTGCTGGTGGTTGGTTGGTTGGTTGGTGCTGAGGGTGGCAATCGAAAGTTGGGGAGAGTCAGAGAGATGAGGTCAGATGTGCTCAATGTGTCTCCTCATGACCATCATGATGGTAAATCCAGAGAGTGAGCGTGCAAGTGCCGAATGAGCAGAAAACCTTGGGCAGTGAGGAGTGCGAGGTCAAAATACTTTGCCATGGCATGCTGGTGATATGTCACTCGGGGATCACATGTCCGAGTGTGTGTGTGTGTGCTGATATCGATGCTGCAATCCATCCATGTGCGATTTAGCTTGTACTTCACTTCTACTGGTGCTGATGCAGGCTGATGTCAATGCAGCTAAACGACAGTGATCAGTCCATGTTTGCACGCGTGATCACCGAGCACTCGAACAGTAACAAACTGCAATTGCTGCAACCAAAGCAATAAGAGGACCCTCTCACTTGGCACAACAACAACAAACGAACCGAACGAGCACATTTACGTACATTCAAGGACCAAAGGCCAATTGGGTGCATCTGTAACATACAAATAAACAAACATTAGTATCGATTCACATCAAACTGACTCAAACTGTCAAACTCGAACATTTACCCAACAAAACTGGACTTTCCAACACAAAATCCACAAACCCAAAGTATCATTATTAATATTACACACATACAGGAAGGTAAACCCCGCAAGCATACACAACACATACGTGACGTGTTCATATCGCAATTACCTAAGTGGAGAAATACCTCGAGACAAACAGACAGATCTCATGGCGTATCTTATCTCAACAAGTGGCGGAGTGCACCAATGTGCTGCAATGATCACCTGACTCAGCTCACTTGGTCACATTTAGTCACATTACTCCAAGTCACATCGTGTTCAAACTCAAATTTGATTAACCACAAAGAGATCAAAAGCCTCGTGATGTGATTCGAGACGAGATGAAGATGAGGTCAACTGTAGTACTGTCAGTAATGAACTAGTGTAATGACAGATTGAGATTGAGACTCACGCGTATACGAAAATAACTTACGAAATAATTATGATTATTGACACATTTATTGAGAAACTTATGTGCACACACAAATTCAGTTGCTAAACGGTCAATTACATTCATAAATACATAAATATTTATCACAAAACCAAAAATGTCATCTATGAACGGTCTCAAATGAGAAAATCGAATACTCAAAAATATCACATTTTCAAACCCAAAAAAGCCAATCGATCATATCCAAGCAAGAAATAATAGTTCAACTTGCATCACATTTACCTTTACATTAATTAGCAATCACTACTAATTAACTAAACAGTTTTTTGCTCGTATGTAACGCCGCATCTCGCCCCTTGCCTCAATTACTAATTGAAACTAATTACCTTTAGTTTTATCAGAGTCTGTCCGTGTGTGTGTGCTTGTTGATTGATAAGGAAATACGAATTTTAATTTGTTTTAATAAGAAAAAGAAGACGAAAACCTAAAGCTTTTAGTCAAATTAACCTTTTAGGGTGCCTCATGAAAACGAAAAAAATAAAGAGGCACCTGAGCAGCAGCACGCCTGGCGCCCATTCATATGTTATGTAATAATAATAATAAATGCATTCACATATTAATTATGAATTAAAATTAAGATGATGATGATGCAAAAGACTTGTTCAGAAAGTCTTTACAAAATTGCAACCATTTCTGGAAAGGAGACAAAAATATCCAAACTTTATGGAACACCTAATTTGAGTGAAACATTCACCCCAAAACGAGCGTTTGTTCCAGCCACATGCCAAACGATATGACACTCCAAACGTGTGGGTGTACCACAAAGGACGTATATATCATTTGACAATTTCCGGTTCATATAGATCTTATCTGTCTACTATTAATAATTAAACAACCTGAGAGACAATACTAATTAAGACTAAGTGTTTAATTATTATTAATTGTTATCATTATTATTATAGTATGTATGTTTGCAATTAGGCAGGAATTATCATGCAATATAATATGGAACATAATAAGATGTAAAACATAGTCTCAAAATAACCAGATGCAATTGCAACAGATGTAGATGGCGCTGTGTGGCGCAAAATTACCATACCATGGAAATAAACCAGATTCTCAAAATAGATTTATAATTTGGTTTATACCTACAAAACCGTTGCATCCTAGATGCAAAACCATGGTTGCCTAACCTAATTGATGAGCGGAGCGGTTATTAATAGAAAGTTTGAAAGTTTGCGACCAATCGAAATCATGAGTCATCGGATCAATTCATGTCGCAACATTCAATCAAAGCGCGAGCACACAAACCCAAACAGCATCAACAACATCATACACCCGAATTCTAATGAACAGTATTGCAATAATGTCCCAATTTAGCACACTGTGAACACATCTTCGCTTTGAGCCTACGCCGTGCGGTAAAGTACAAAAATCGTACGACAAAGAATGACAATGCATTTAACACAATGAACAACGACAATAACAAGACAGTTAACCGTGTGCATTGCATCATGCAAGCTTTGATCGACAAGCAAGGGAAAAGTCGCAGCTAAAAGAAGAAAAGCAAATGTGAGAGAATGTTTGTGTTGCGTTGCGCGAGCGTTAGCGCGTTCTTGTGCGTTCAAAGTTGTCCTGACAATACTGCAACAGCAATGAACTTAACAGTGAGATGCAAACTTCTCTCAGTTTAGTATTATAACTTCCCGTTGCATTACATTCAATGCTGCAGCAGCTGCATCAAGTTGCATCATCATCATTGTTGAATGAAGTTGTTGTTGAAATTGCAAACTTTACAGACCAAAACATTGCAGTGCACAAAACTATGCAGCATGATGCAGTCTAGAGTCGGCATGAAATGTAAATATAATATAAATAAGTAATAATATAAATTGGATTAATTAAATAATATAAAAAGAATAAAATAATAATAAATAAATAAAATGATTGCGCAGGTTCAGTTCAAATAGTTTGATGAAATTGAACGATTCTTCAAACATTTGAACTCGTTGAGGAACTTGTTGGAATAGTTTGTTGTTGTGTTTATGCACAATTCGAAACGAGTCGCAAAATAGATTTAGAGTGTCTCTGTGTGTGCAATAGTCAAGGATGGAGCAATTCCCAAAAAGCCGAACCGAATCGGGCAAATTGAGTTCCAACTCCAATTCGTTTCGAGACAAAGTCAATAAAAAAGAGAAAACGAAAGCGAATATCATAAAAGTATCGTTGCATCGTCAAATTGCTATCGCACCATCATCCCGCATCCCTTTGCCATTGCTCGGTCATAAAGTGCTCTCTGTACACACAGAGACAGAGAGTGACTAATGTACGACAGAATAGACGAACTATTCGGTCATATATGTGACCAATTAAACGACAAACCCAAACCTAAAATGCAATACAACATCAACAACAACGGCACATGATAGCAATCACTTTACTCGAACATTCTCATCTCGTTCGTTCGTTCTTCTTCTAGTTGGATTCGATTCAAGTCAATAAATGTGTCCACATGCAACCAAACTGCAACACACATCAACTGTGCGGCAACTGCACTCATCAATTCAAACAAAGAAGATGTAGTAGATGTGTGTGAGTGCGTGTGCGGGTTCAGATGTATCGCGATTGAACTTGACTTGTACGCAGTACACAAACGGCATAAACGGACAAAGTTCGACAAGTACAACAAATACAAACAACACCCAACAACACTCGAGTTCAATAAGTTTGAGCGGCTAAACTTTGGGAAAATCACTCGAAAAGCTTAAAATAATTTTCCAGCATTATTATTAATTTGACATTTAAGTACAAATTTGAATTCACCTGCAACTCATTGCAAGCATCCAAGTCCAATCTGTTCAATAACCCCGTTTTGTTTTGTTATTTTATTTTGCTAAAGAGTTGGATTGAAAAAGTTTGTATTATATTAATTGTCAGTGCCAAAGAAGAATCAGACAAAAAAGTTCCATTTTGTACTGTTTGTTTGTTTGTTTTGTATTTACTCAGACCTTTGTTATTACTGGTACTGTCAGGATTAATTGGCCATTGCACTCGCGACCTCGTAGTCGTCGTGTTTTGATGTATATTATAATTTCTGGGAAAATCACTCCTAAATATAGAATGTATATCGACAAATATATTGAACTGTCTCTTCTTTTGTGTATGTTGCATGTTACTTTGTCGAATTGCTTCATATTAGTAGTGCATTATGTGCATCTGGCCGGTGTGTTGGGTGTTGTAATGTGTGTACTTTGTTTGCAGTGTGGTAATGTCGTCGGGTGGATCACTCTCTGGCTCTGTTTGTTGTCCCCGGTTGTTTACATTGGCCACATCTGGACTCGAACAAGTTGGACTTGGTCGGTTTGTGTGCGAGTGAGTGCATCATACTGTGCAACACATCTCTGTGTGTTTAATATTTGCACACAATCACAGTCCCCGATCAGAGTCAATCCAAAGGGACAACAACACTACTCAATACATTCAACAAGGAACACAAACTCACACACGATGCAATCACATTGCATCGCTTGAATATATCGCTGCAACCATCAACAGCAGTAGTATGGTGAGTCACTTGTGTGTCCATGATGAGGCCAACTACTGCACACAACATTATCTCATCGAAAGTATATCCTTGAACTTAGACCATCATCATCATCACAGACATGAACAGAGTGCAACATGAACAGACTGCAAGTGCAAGTGAGTCTGCATTCCATCCAGTGAGAGTTCGTTATGTTCGAGTACACACAACCACACTCACTTCCAGTCTAACGGACCTCGAGAGTCGAGACTCTCTGCCTCCAATTGGTGAGACTCAATGGCAATGTGCAACACACAAAACAATCACAACAACAACAACACCACAAGTCCAACGATCGTCAATGGCAAATGATTTCGCGTTTTCCCAAAATGGACATGCAACCACCACAGGCGCGCGCGAACATTCAACGCTTTCACTTGCGTGATCAGATGACTGACAACGACCACCACGACAACCAAACGATTCAGATGACGATTCATCGACGATTCATTCGAGTTATTAGTTAGCTTTAACACATTCTAATGTGATGAGGCTATTTCCACTTGTTGTTTGCCTTTTACAACCGCCATAATCATTATGCAATGCACGAACACATGAGAGAGATGTGAATATGCACAGACGTCTTCGCCAGACATTGCAAACATTGCACACAAACATACACTTGAGAGTACATTCCGGGTACAGAAATGTCTAACAACACCAACTGCCCAACCGGGTCCATCTAATCCGTGGGCCAATCGACAAACACATTCATTGCCAAGACAAGATAAAATTCTATCGATTGGTCGTCATTTACGTCAATTGCGAAAGAAATATTCTAAATATTTTGCTGTACCCACACAAAACAACAACCACTTGTCAAAAGACAATAACAAAGTAGCCAACTTATTATCTTAAATCATGGAAATATTTTTATTTTATTCAAAATACCTGTATTATTATTTTCAAACACCCTTGAAACGTCCTATATGAACAGCCTTGGTTTAAATATTTCCGCGCAAAAGCAATCTAAAAATATATAATATACGATTATTACTAGTCAAACAAGAAAAGTCACGAACTTTTAGGTCAAAATGTCTAGACTGAAAAACAAAAATAGTTATAAACTAAAAAGATATATTCTAAATTGCACATTCGGGATTTTTCAAATAATCACGTACTGACCAAAAAGTGTATAAACGTCCTCTACGGAGAGCCACAATTTGAATTTCATTCCATCACAAAAGCAAATTCAAACGCAAAAGCACAAAATACCACCAATTAAAACTTATCTTAGTAAGTTTTAGTATTAAATTCCACTTTGGGTTAAAAAAGCGTAAATTCCAAATGAATGATTTAGGTTTAGGAAGAATTCCAAATTAGCAGTTTGATTTAGAAATTCCATTTTGTCCAAATGGACTCTCCTCAGAAATGCGCCACAAAATCGGTTTTAATTGAGGAAAATTCTGTCAATGTCTTCTTCTTCTTGGCACTCTCATCATCGCCGATTCAGTGTGTGCACTTCATTCGATTAATTACCAGTTAATATATTATTTGTACTTGACTTAAAATGGCTTAGCACTTGAAGAATGGTGAAAAGAAGGAGAAAAAAAACGAAAAGGCAAAAAAGTTGTAAGTTCTAATTAAAAGTGCCCCCGAACGAGGCACACAGTCAGTCTGTCTGTCTGTACGTTTTTCAAAAGAGGATTCAATTCGTGCATTGGATATATTCGAATATTCGTGTGCCCGCCAATGATAAATGGCTGCGAGTACTCAAACTCTGACACACTCAACTTTTGCAAGTCAAAGTGTAATTCATCGGGTTTACAACAAGTGAAGTGAAGTGAAGTACATATATTCTTGCTTCAGCAAATGATTTAAAGTGCACTCGAATTGTGCCTGGTCGTCCCTGGACACACTGTTCACACAAGTGTTCACCTGTGTATAATTACAATATAATATAGTCAATTTCAATGAACATTCCAAATTCCTGTCTTGTTACTATTTCACTTTGAAGCAGCTAATCCTTCACTTGACGCAATCATTAACTCTCTTCTGTTCAGTTCTGTTCACCACCACTTGACCAAACCATTAACACAGACACAGAACACTCAAACTTACTATTCCTGTATGTTTAATTCTGTGTTCCAAATGTGAATTATAATTCAATCAATGATCATACATTGTATACGATGTAATAATGATCACAATGATCACACACTGATGATTGAATTAGAAAACAATTAATTTACATCATCATTAGCACAGACACATGTTGCAGGATTGAGGGTGAGGATTGGAAGGCTTGTGCCCAATCATTAACTTTATTCTGTATTAAATTAGAGATCTCAGCTTAACCTCAGGAAAATTCAGTGGCGCATAATGGTCCCCTTCATAGACATGGTGACAGGATATTTCTCAATTTATTCCTGGGAGCTTTCTCTCAAACGGCTAAAACGACACAAATGAGACTGCTTGGGTGTAAATAGTGTTTACAATTTGTGTTTACCTCGAGATGTGTTTGTGGCGGTTTCACTCGACTCGAGCATGTTGACATGTTGTCTGTCACTGCTTTTTCGCACTCTCTTTGGCTTCAACGATTCAAGTTTTGCTTATCTCATTTTATCATATCTTATCAAACCATCACTATACTCATCATACATCACCATCGTTTGGTTCAAATCATATCATAACTATTCTCATAATTCTACATAGTAATACCTTCACCACTGTTTTATTCGCATTATATCATCACTATTTTCATACTACTATATCATCAAAACTTCACCACTATTTTATTTGTTTTATATCATTACCATTCGCATCATCTTCATCTTAATACCATAACCACCGTTCTATTTGTTTCACATTGAAGGGCCGTATAGGGAGAATCCGCCGATCGGAAGGCGTATACTTTCATCTACATGATTATTATTTGGTTGAAACCGAAGTATGCCCGAACTGTCCCAACAAACGACCAGCACACGAACACTATCACTGTATCTATTGCCATAAAGATATTTCTTGTCCATCCAAAATCAGTGATACTCGTTGGAAGCTGAGGAAGCACAATCTCGTTGCAGGAGTTCAAGATGTTACGAAGGGAGTTGAATGCAAGTACGACTTGGATAATCCACCTCGACGTTATCAAGCAGACAAGTTTAAAGACCTCTCTGGGGATAATAAAACTGCTGTCCGAGAAGGTTCGTTTTAATTTTTGAATTATTTTATAATAATCATTTTATTTCAAGGTATTATGGCTTTTCATGCTCAAGCTCATGGTCAATCCTTCAATGCTCAAGACTGCTTGAACGATATCCAAGTCGAAACGTGTGATGGTTCGTACGAATGTGGACTTGTGGATGACCAATCGCTGAGAGATGCGATTCGGAGCGTCGACAAATATTCGGAAGCAAAGTTGGTCGACGAAGATGAACAAGACAAGCACTTTTTTTGACGACTTTGAACCAGAAAATAACGACTTTCGTTTTGTTTCGAGTTTTGATCATGTTGATCTTGAAGAAGTGACTGAAATGGACGTTGATGACGATTTTGATGCCGACACTATTATTGATGAAGATGTGTCGTTTGATTGCAATTGTGACGACGAGTCGGATTTGTCTACAGTCGAATTGAACAAACTTGAAGTGACTGTTTACGATTTCGTTGATGATTTGCACAGTCCGAAACATGTTCAATTTGACTCACTCGATTATTACTTGAATTGCCCGGAAATTGTTGGCAATGTTGTTGAACTTTACGATGACTTGGATCTTCCACCGTCTGATTTGTACAAACCGGACGAGATTATTCTGGACGATGACTTGAACATTCCGAAACACGATTCAACTGGCGACCCTCTAACTTATTATCAAGATCTAGTTCGACTCGATCATTCATATGCTTCATTTCATTGTCCAAGTGACAGCGAATAATCAATCATTGTACTGGAAACTGATATCAACATTCGAGAAGAAGCATCAACTTCAAACCTCGACAAGATCAGTTCAATCGGTGCACCAAAGAAGATTCGCATGAAAACTTTAAAACACCAAGTGCATTTGTAAAAAAACTACATTTATAAAAGTTTTCCCAACGTCGAAATATCTCTCAACTCGAAGCGGTTGAGGTATCGAAAAGATCAAGAAAGTTCAACCAAACAACAAAAAGAAAACAAGTCGTCTAATTCAACATCTAAGCCATTTCCGAGTGCCAAAAATTGTTTGGGTGAATGTGCCGATTCGAAGCAACGAAAATCTCAAGCCAACATGAGTGACCATTCTGTCACCGTAACCGTTATTTCCTTTTGTGGTTCTACCACAATTGTACATTTGAATGTATTCACCTAATCTAAATCAATCTAACCATTGATTGGATTAGTTATCTCACCACCATTGGTGGTACTTTTGTTGTCGTTTAGTTTAATGTTTTTTATTGTAGTTTTATCACAATCGTTCTCTTGGATATTTCACATGAAGATCTCAAGTTATCTCAAATCAACTCGTCAATTCAGTTTGGTTCGGTTATGAGATAAGTTATATTTATGTATCTATTAACATAAGGTGATATATACTATTCTTCCTTGATATTATTAATGGATTTCAAATATCCTTTGTATCGTTACAATGTCAATCATAACCGACGTCAAACACAAACCTTTTTCTTCCTCGTTAAATTTGACCAAACTCGACATTCATAGCCAACAAGGTACACTTGAACAAATTAAACGTATCCAAATGCTAAGAGGAAATTTGTACTTTCACCCTGACAATGATTTCTATGAAACCTTGACCACCAAAAAGGCATTTGGAACAGCTTTGACTGGACATAGTGCACATTGCAACACCGAAAACACTAGCCAGTTGGTCAAGGAAATTAACGATGAGACTAAAGAGAAGATCAACATGTTGTTGTTGTACAACTACACAAATTTGTGCTTAAGCAATGTCAACTTCAAGAACAGCTTCAAGAGTAATTCTCGACCGACATTCAAGAATACACTTCCAGTCGAATCGGGGCCAGCTCATCTGCCGCTTCGCAAAACCAAGATTGCTGTTTATTTTTTGACAATGCCAATCCTTTTGTTCTATTAAACAAAACCCCACGACAGAGCAATTGTTATCTTGATCACTTTTTTAGTAGCTTTTTAATGATTTGTCACAATAAATAACACAGATAGACATCCAAATTAAGATCAAATGAACAAAAAGCGCATATATCCTCTCTAATAGATTTTTTTGACGTAGATTCTGAATATTTACTCAGATTTCAAAAATTGGCTCATTTTTCAAGGTTTTTTGAAGTTTCCAACTTAATTTTAGCCATATCTATTTCAAAGCATTCGAAACGTTCATTTTTTATTTTAAAATCAAATTCTCTGAGATTTTCTGAAAATTTTAAGCTAAATATAGCCCAAATCCGTTAACATTTAATATTTTAATTAATATTTTCATTAAAAATACATTGAATGAAGATTTATTAGAAATCAAACTTACTTACCTTCTGTTATTAGAATTTGTACTCATTTTCATATGAAATGTAATTTTAAAAATGTATTAAAAATATTAAAAGTTGGCCGATTTGGGTGATCTTTAGCTTAAAATTTTCAGAAAATCTCAGAGAATTTGATTTTAATATAAAAAATGAACGTTTCGAATGCTTTGAAATAGATATGGTTAAAATTAAGTTTGAAACTTCAAAAAACGTTGAAAAATGAGCCAATTTTTGAAATCTGAGTAAATATTCAGAATCTACGTCATAAAATCTATTAGAGAGGATATATGCGCTTTTTGTTCATTTGATCTTAATTTGGATGTCTATCTGTGTAATTTATTTTGTATGTCTTTTCCTTATTTCGTCGTATTTATGAGTACAACTTGAGTTTAATTTACTAATTCACTGAGAATAGCAATTGGAGAATTAAAATTTTTTTGTGATGTTAAACAGGATAAATTGAGGGAATGTAATGTAAAAAATCTGCGCTTGGCTAAGAATTATCTGTTTCGTTTTCAAAACTAAAAAATTCAAAGTTTGGTTGAAATAGTCTTTTATTCGGCTATTTCCACATCAAAATATGCGATTTATTGGCTAGGCCGATTTCGGGAAGATTTCTCAACGATTACTTCAGAAATTTTTTTTTCTTCTGAATACGCTGTGGTTAAGCTGAGATCTCTAATTAAATTAATAAAATCAATTGACAGTTGAGAATTCTAGATTTAATGATGATTTGTATAGAATAGAATATATAGAATTTTGAACAAGGTAGGACAGAGCTCGGGTTTAGTCAAATGAAACGTTCCAAAACTTTGATATTTTTACATTTTTTGTTATCAATCTTGATCTTCATCTTGATCATCTTCATCTTCAGATTATCTTCCAATAATAATAATAATATTTATTGTTCTAAAATTACTTTCCCACCCAAACAGTATGCACTATACAATGTATCATCATCGTATGTTTTGATTGTCTTGTCTTGTCTTCCTCAATCCTTGATCCACTTGTCTACAATGTATTTGTCTTCTTCTTCTTCCTCAATTCTTTTTCTTCTTGTGCATCAAATTCAAATCAAGTTCGAACTGAATTCACCCGAAAGCATGTCTTTGTTTACATTAGGCACACACACACGCACACCCCGACAAAACAATGACTCAGTTGTGTAATTTAAATTTAAACTTGATCCGTCCAGAAGGAATGATGATGATCATCATCATTGGCTAGTATTGAGGAATCATCATCATTGGATCATACAGCTCTACAGTAGTGCAGAGTGTTGCCCTACTTTGTTGAAACTCAATTCTCAAGAATCAAAACACAGAAGTGGTTCGAGTTTGTCTGTCTATGTCTCAGTCTCTGTCTGTCTGTCAGTCTGACTTCTTTTCTTTCTATTTTTACTAACTTTTCGTCGATAATCTAAGAATAATCGTCGGAGTGAGAGAAGAGGATTTTCTTGAATCAACACACACACACTAAGTAGTGTGGCCCACTGGTGTTACGCGCACACGGAATATTCTTGTGCGAGTTAGTGTGATTGAGTCGAGAGACAAGTTGGAAGGGTTGAAGAGTTCGGGGGCGCCCGTTGTTTGAGTGAGTTGAATGAGTTGCGTCTGGTGTGGCGCAACAAGAAAAGAGCAACAACAACAGCAAGTGAACAGCCAGACAGACAGTTTTTTGTGCCGTTTGTTGTTGTCTTCTCTGTCTTCGTTTCATTGATGGCGACTGTTGCTTGCTGCTTGTTGGCGCGCGCTTGTCTCCTTCCAATTATTGTGTGCCGCCGGTGAACTGTTTTGCAGTGCATTTGCACATTCGCACATACATAGACACACGTATTAACCAGTGAGTGAGTGAGTATTATTGGTCTGCTGTCTCTTTGAGTAGCACTGTCTCGGTGTCTCATCTCTTTCTCCTTTCGCCTCCTCCCCTGTCGCTCTCCCTCTTCTAGACTAAAACTAAAATCACCGAGACTATGTTTGAATGTTATGACTGGCACACCGACTACAACACACACACACACAAAGCAAACATTCGGTAACAGTAAACTGGAAGTGTGTTGTATGCAGTGTGCAAATGGTGCCCGGCGCCATCGGCGCCCGTAGACAGATAGCAACACAAAAACAACACCAACACCAGCACAGACACAGACACCAAAAGTGCTCAGAAACAGTGCTCTCGACCAATTCGAAATGTTGAAGTTGAAAGGAGACCAACACACCGAGGCATGTGAAACTATGTGAAGAATTCGAAATAGCGGAGCGAGGAGATGAGTTAGTCGAGTTTGCCTTGGTGGTGGTCGGACGGTGCCGCAGCCCGCGCCGCGCATTCGGCGTCGGCGTCGCACTCGACTGAATATTATGAACCGAGAGCACCTCACACTTTGCTTCCTTCTTCTTCTTCTCGTGGTTCGCGCGCTCGTTCGCCCTCCTGAATGCAACAACAAGTGCAAGAAGAAGAAGCCGACGAAGAAGAACTAGAAGAAGCAGAAGACGAAATAGAAGAAGAAGCCGAAGAAGCAAAAAGAGTCTAACGAGAATGCGAACCTACCTGAAGCCGGACGGGGACACACCGCGCGGCACAAAGTGTACAACAACAGCAAACATATGAACGATTGAACTCAATTCCATCGACACTCGATTAGATCGCGCGCGACTTTGTCTCGTATATTGCTTAATCCTAATATTAAATCCAAACTGGAATCAATGACTTTGAGTGTCAAGTGCCGCGTTCGTCTCGAATGTCTCCTCAATATGAATCAATACACATAGGTTGGGTATTACCTGTGTACGATCAGTCCGTCTAGACCGCATCCCATCTGCCCCCTCTCTCACTCTAATCGGATCAATAAACGCACCATCAGTCAGTCTGTCTGTGTGTGTCTGTTGTACGTGAAAGTCAATAATGTAATCGTTGTTGACAGGTTCGCCTGATTGCATCACAGACCAATTGCTCATCAACAAATTAACCCCCTCGAGAACCATTAAAGCAAACACTACATCTATACTTCTAATGGAAGATTATCCTCCAATTTACTGAACTCGACTCTCAGTGTGGTATTGTTTATAATTAATTAGAAAAGGCACTCATCAAGAGGCTCACACAAACAGCTCAAAGACAGTGAGACAAACAGACAGACACACAAAAACTTTTGACTAATTCGCCTTTAGTATTTTTTGTGCGTTAATTTTCGACTTTCAGAAAGATTCAGAAAGACTTCGGCGGCAAAGATGAAGAAGAAAAACAACACAAGAAAAAATGTTGAGAGAAATAGAAGGAAAAGAAGAAGTTTGTGTGCGTTTGCTGAACAGACATCATAAGAACTAAAGGCAAACTGTAAAAGGTTATGTAACGACACAAGCCAACAAGAAGACATCAGCAGCATCAACAGTATCGGAACGCGCGCGCGAGAGAGGGAGATTTCTCCAAGGAGTGTGCTGCTGGTGGTGTTGATGATGTTGATGGAGTCGAGGACCACGAGACTTGACGACAGACAACTTGGAGACAGGCAATAAATCTCGACAGAAGAAGAAGGCACAGTGGCAGAGAAGAAGAAAGGGGGACGACAGCAAAACACTGGGGCAAACGATCAAAGTGAAAAATGAAGCACAAAAGTTGGAATTAACGAACAAACCTTTACCTTAACTTGGCACAACTCTAAACCCACCACAAGAAGATAAATATGTTCGTTCTGCCGCAAACCACAAAGCACACACACAAACACACAACGACAGCTAAATCAAAAGTACACAACAAGAATTTAGAAATTCGTACATCTCACTTAGTAGAAAACTGCGATGAAGAAGAATTCATCCCAACACGAACATGAGCTCATCACATGGTACCTGATGATGTTGTGTCTGCCAAACGATTAAGATATCTTCAAATGTCAAAAGTCGAGAAAAAACAAGAATTATAAAGAGTTAACAATTATAAATTATGAATTGTCCAATTGAATGATTGAACTTGTTGTTTTGCTGTTTGTTGAAAAGATCATTAAAAATGTTTACTTTACTATATACTGATGATGACCCTTTTCGGATCAGGTCATAGAACCTTTAAAAGCAATATTGCAACAATTTATTCAATTTGCATCTCAAAACAATCTACTCAAAAGAAGAGAGAAACGATTGATTAATTCCAAATTGATTCTCTCTCTCCTGCACACATTGCATTGACTGACTGTCGATATTGATTTGTATCATTGCTCATATTATTTCAAGTTAAGATTTTTGTGTATCATCACTCCTGAGAGAGGATCAATTTACAGTGCTCACACTAATAACATTTTCTACTTGTTCAGATAAAATCTGTGCACAGAGTGAGGTGCACATCGCATTTTCAGTTTTATTACTCGAGAGACGACGACGAGTTGAGTGCGCAAAGAAAGAAAGAACACAAAGATTTGCACGAAAGCTTCTCAAAAGCACAGAAGGCAAAACAAATTCAAAATGACAGTTCAAAAGCCTCCTTAGTCAGTCAGTTACTATGTATGATGCTCCAAAGAGGCGAACCGAACCGAAGTTTCTAAAAGCGCTAAAGAGTTTAACCAAACATAAACACAAAGTAACAAGTGCAAAAGAGTATCTTCTTTTCTTGGGCTTATTGCACACACCTCAAAGGACAGACATTAGTAGTATACTAAGATGACATGGGACTTTTGTGCTTGTTCTTGCCGCCATTAATATTATATTCTTATTATTGCCAAAAATAATAAAGTACACACAAATGTGTGTACATGTAGATGTTGAAAACGAGAAACAAAATGCGATGCGCAATTTATGGCACCAAGAAAAGGTCAAATTGAGCATTCGAACATTCTTATCCGAAAACTAATTGAACAAACAGAATGCGCAATTTCGAGATCATCAAAGATCGAATCAAAACAAGAACAAAACAACAACAACAACAAAATATAAAGCGCAAAAACAAATTCAGAATGACAGATAGAAATAATCTTGGGTTAGACTGTTGGTAATAATGAGGACCACTTAACCACAACAAGTGTAGGACCATTCAAATAGTCTGTACGTACACATTCTCTGTTTCTCTGAGACTCTGTATAGGATCACTTTGTGAATAAGTATAAGTAATTGGAAAATGACCACCCTGTTGGGGGATATAGCTCTACTTGACACCACCACCATCATCATCTCACCTGACAGTCTCCTGAGACGCAATTGCAGTACGACTCACAAACAAGCGAGCAACACAAACATGACAAACATGACGCCAACTGAATGCTAAATAGTACTGTGAGTGCTAAACTATACCGGCAAGTGTATATGACTTCTTTTTCTTTTTACTTCTTACTTCTTGGTTGTGTACATCGGAGTCATCATGATGATGATTGTCGCTCGCCGACAGTTGAGACAAACATCGCACACAACTTGTGCATGACAGACTGAATCGTCTCAAGTTTGTATGTTTTCGCATTGCATGCACACAAAGTACCATGCGAAAACATATAAACAGAGAGACAGAGAGATGGCGAGATAGATCAAAGAGGGTGAGTAAGCGAGTATTAAGGGTTTAATTACGTCCTCCAACAAAAATGAACAAACTTTGACTTGCGAATATATCTTAACAACCAGTACTGTTTATGTGTGTACATTCTTTCCAGTTGGGTACTTGTGATTGACCAACATGGTCGCGACCACCATCACAAAAAAGTTCGCAATTTGAACTTTGCATGTGAACAAAAATGTTTGACTTAAAGAGTGGAGAAAAGGAGAAAAGAAGATGCAAGAGGAGGAGACCATGATGATGATGCTTATTATTTATTGAATTGATTTGCACTTGAACAAAGAAAGAACGAAGAAAAAGAAGAAAAATGCGAAACGTGATCAAAGAGACAAGTCAATTAGGATGTGAAAAAGATCGAGGAGAGAGAGAGAGAGACCGTCTAAAACACTCCAAATACCAAACCAACTAACTAAATACTAAAGTAAAGTTAAAGGTTAAAGACACATTGAGGTTGATATGATCTATTGGTCCAATTGGACACACATGAACAATTGAACAATTGCACCAATCTACGAGCCTTTGAACCTCTCAACCTATAAAGCGCAAATTCGAGTCCTAATCTTCCACAATTTGAATTTCAATTACAAACTCAATTGAATCAAAACTATTACTACAAATAAATAAACATACGTACACAAATTCCTTTAGTACAACCACTACTACTAAATCCAATCAAAATGGATCAAGACATCTTAATTTATTAAGTGCACACTCAATTGCACTATCAATAACTCTTAATGCAACACACACTCAAATATGCAATTCCCACACGAGACACGAGGAAAAAAAAGGAGAGCACACACATACATACATACAAAAAAGTGTCCATAATTGATTCGAATCGAATCGATTAATATTATTATTATTATTATTATTACATAGAATCAGATTGATTGATTCGTTCAACAACACAAGAATCGCGCGAACTAAATTCTCGAAGAGCGCACAGAAGCAGGAACGAACGAACGAACACACACAGGCGGCAAACAAATTAAGCAAATTGAGTAATTAAGAGAATTACCAATATAAATCTTATCGAGAATTAAATCAATTTTGTGTGTGTCTGTGTGCATGTATAAACGAGAGATTAATATGACATTGGCGGGTTATTACAATTTACGAGTGTTATTATGTTCAGTGTTGTGTTGTACAGAATGGCACTAAATAGTCGATCGATTAATCGGTAACATTGCAAAGAAACAGGTGTAAAAACCCTTGCTTCTTTGTATGCAAAACACCTTTGATCTTGTTTTTTTCGCTGTATAGTAAAGGGTAACACCCTGTACTGATTGGCTTAGTTATTATTGTCGATAAATTGAACGCAAAAGTGCACTCAAAGTGACCGCCAATCAATAGATCAACTGAGCCACAAAGTCACACGAATCACAAGTCAAGTCATCTTGTTCCTCTTCTTTTGCTTCCTTGAGTTTTTCTTATTATTGCCATTCTTCTTGTTCTTTATCGAATTCAGTTTCGCGCAAAAATCATTTCAAAAAACACTTTTCCCATGACAAAGAAGAAGAAGTAAAGCAACCAAAATCCTTACTCACGAGTGTTGTATCAAGTTTAGTACAATTCTCTGTCCATCAACATCAAATTCAATTCGTGTGCTCATTCAGTCGAGTAAAGACAAGTAAATGGACAAATGCCATAATTGAGAACAATCATGTATACGAATAATGCACATCACATCAGCACCATAAGCATCACCACCCCCACCAACCCACCTCCACCCCCACCACCTCTAAATAGTAGTACAGTAGAGTGTGAATAGTAGTGATGTGATCATGTCGATCGATCATTAATTATATCACCTTGTTGGGCAGCAGCACTAGAACAATGTATGAATGTCTGTATGCATGTGTGCCACTGTGGGAACAATGTACAGTGGCAAGTAGCAATGGCATTCACAGTCACACAATTGGACCAATTCGTCATTTTGTCCGAATGTATAGAAAGAAAGCAAAGCAGCCCTCTCGGCTCGCGCCAATTTCAATTTTCGAGCTCACCTTCTGTGTGTGCACCGCATCTATCATCACACTCACCATCTCTCTCAGTACTCACAACCGAAATCACCTAACTAGCCCTACACACACTCACCACCACCAAAATGCCATCAATCATTGCCATACACACGTTGTATGTGTTGTATGTGTTGTATGTGCTGTGTTACCTTTGCCAATTGTCCAACCATGAGTGAAGTGTCAAGTGCTCTCTGCTCATTGGTCGTACACTTCACACACTCCGCAAAGACGAAGAAGAAGAAAAAATGAGAAATTAATTCACGCTTATTAATTAAGAGCAGCAGAACAGAAAAAAGAGCAAAACGACCAAAACGACGAAAGAATTAACAAAAAGAGAGAACTACGCGTTCAAAAATGCGGAACGTAATGAAACAGGCAAGAAAAGCAACAAACACAACAAGAACAAGAAAAGAATTTATATACATTTGCATTTGAATTTCTATTTGGCGCGGTAGCACAGCGAGAAAATAGAAATAAAAAAAACAACAACAACACCAAAAACGTAAAATAAATTAAAAGCTAAATACTGTGTCTGAGATTAGAAGGAAGAAAGGCGTGTCCAAACACTAAATTTGTGCTCTGGAAACTAGAATTTTAAACTCAAAATTACTACTAACTAACTTGGCCAGATAAAACAGAAAAGGTTAATCGATCGAACAGAATTTGCCAAAAGTCGGAACATTCCGTTCGTTAATGAACAACAACAAATTCGAAATCACCTTACAGAAATTAGTAGTCCAACATTAGCAAAGCAAACAACCGAAAAAAGAGTTGAATCTTGTGAATCAATTAACACGTTCATTCCTACACACACACACACACATGTTGTAAAGTCAAATTAAATTTGAACTCGTATCTGATCCTCTAATCACAAAAAAACCATTCGATCTCAATCAATCTCAATTTCAATCTCAAATTTAAATCATTTCAAATCGTTAGCATCCACGTGCACAAATGAATATTCAAATCAAATCGACTTTCGTTCATAAAGTTTTGCTCCTAACAAATTCAAATTAACATATATAAACTTAATAATAATAATAATATTATTAAAATCATTAAGCAAAATAATAGATAATAATATATTTAAATATTCAAAACACAAACACAAACCTGAAAGTGTTAATCAATGCAGAATTACTTTGAATCATTAGTTGGTCTCAAGGTAAAATCAATCATTCACTGAACCACCATTAAAAGTGATCGTAATAATAATGATTTTAATGATTCTGTGTTCAATTATTGATCCATTAACCTATGTGTATAGAATGTATAAATAAACAAATATATTCGATTCTTTAAGAATATATATTCAAATCTTAAATATAATTTGAATGATCATTCTGCAGTGATCAATCACGTGATTTGTTTGTTTGACTGTGTGTCAATAATTATAATTAAAAATTCATTAATTTCGTCCACATTTGACATTGAAATCATTTGAATTCCATTTCATTTTGGTATTGACTTTTCATCAATCCTTTAGTGTACGTCACAACGTGCACAAAACACACAAACAAATTCATACACAAACAAATCAATACAAGGTGATGCACCAAAGTTGAACTAATTACCAAAATTAAATTGCAAAATTATCCTCCTCTTCTTATCACCAAACCACCCTATAATAAGGCAATAAAAAAGACTTCTAATTAAACCACATATTAATTAAAAATTGATATATTCTCAAACCATATCAAATGATGACGAATGTTTGTGACGAACGAATTTGAGTCAACATCAAAAAGTAAAGATCACAAACACAAACAACCAATCAACAGCATCACAAGACGCACTCGGATGATTTGGTTTAATTAATTAATGAAATGAAAAGAAGAAGAAGAAACGAAACAAAAAGAAGAAGGACAAAACAAACATAAAAGCGAATGCTAACATTCCATTGAGTCTGCGAAATCAATCAAATTTTGTCTCAAAATCATCGATAAAATAAAACAAAATTTAATATAACGTAAGCAAGTCTAGACGCAACGTCAACAAACAACGTAAACATATACCAAGATACCAATCTCGCAATATGATTGATGCATTCGTAATTAAGCAAATTAATTAAGGCAACAAAATAAAACAAAAGTGAAATTAATCCTCACTTCTTTTGTCTATATCAGATAAGGATTAATTGATGCGTATTTTTCTATTGTTTTTTAGATGAAAAAACTATTGATTAAAGCTAAATACTAATCACTTTACAAAATCTAAATGCTTAAATTCTCAATTTCAAATTGATGAAACTCAAATGACCATTTGTTGTTTGTCCAAACTGTCACTGCTCATCAAGTCAAACGTGCTCATTTCATCAGATCTGGCGCAATTTTTTCGCTCTTATCTCTCATTATCATCTCCAGACAGGTAAACAAACCTCCCCTCTTCTTTTTTTCAATGACTATGCATACATGCGATAAGATCTCTTAAAAATTTTGGCTTGAATAATAATTAATTAATTTATAGAGTCAATATTATTATTAAATTAATTAATCATCGATTTTTTTGGAGAGTGTGTGAAATAGCAACAAAAAAATCATCGAAATAAAAAACGTAAATTGACCTGTGTGAACAAGTGCAAAGTACACAATTGGTTATGGTCTGGTACTGGTTTGATGATTGTGGTTTGTGGTCTACGTGACTATCACACACCACTCTCGGGCACTATCAATTCGGTCGAGGACTGGTGAACAAACAACATCATCAGGTATAGCACAGCATACACGATTGGCAAACATAGACTGACTGAATGTTAATTGAAATTAATGAAATTAAAGGTGTGAGATGAGCCTGTGATGCACCCAAAAGAGACTTCAATGGAGTGAACACAAACCACAATTTCCCAAGTGTAACTAAACGAGACTGCACGATGGTAATCAAATATGTTTCTGACAGCACCAAATCAAAAAATGCACAAACACAAAAAACCTGTTGATATTCCAAAGATGCTCATGATTTGGTGGACATCCCAGCAATTAAGATTAAGATTATCTCAAGATCCGAATCACAAAGATTTCAATCTTAATGAGCACTAAATTGTCACAAAATTGAATATCAAATCATAAACCAATGAATTCGAATGAACCAATAAAATTATTATGCAAAAATGCGATATATAATTGTTTTGTTTACAAGTTTTGTTGCTTTTGTCCTTCAATCGGCCTGAATCAATCACCTTAAACAGAGATGTAAGCAAAGTTATATATCCAAAACGAAAATGGTTTCGCTCGAGGGGGTGTTTAGCCACTACTATTCAAAGAATGCAAATTGAGAAGTAACAAAAATCAATAAAAACAAAAAGCAAACCGAAACAACAAAAACATAAATGCTAATTCATTAATCTTGAGGCAATCATCATCATCGCATGAGCAGCAAATAAATCATTCTCAAATATCTTTGATTCAATTCATATTCAATCTATACTAACAAACAAAAAGATCAATAATCCATATTTTTGCGGATAATCACTTTTTACTTTACTTTCAACAAAAAAATATCTTAATCCGAGTTTTGTTGTTGATTATTCAAGAGTTGGTTAGTTCAAGTTGATTGTTTTGAGTCTCGTCTCAAGTTTTGTCTCTCGATTCTTGTTTAGTATTTTTTGTTTTAAATAATTCAACAAATGCAAGCACACTCTAATCCCCTTAACCATGTGATTGATGTACTGTAGACCAATTTGGCAATAACTACTTTAGACTTTATACTACTAAAAATAATACTAAAATACTAAGCCAGGTTCCAACTGATCACATTCATCAATGTTTAATGATGCACACACACAGCAAGTCACAGACACATTCTCAAAATATATACGAAATACGATCTCAAGATTTATCTCAAAGAGTTAATGTCTCACACACACAGACAAAGACAATCTATGTATATGCCAAATTGGACATCAAGCCATAGGCAGCATTAACGATGCGCGCTCCAAAGTGAAAACATCAAAAATTTATAAACTTAATTAGCTCCGTTTGCATAATAAATGCAGACCGCAATACAAACGTTAAGTCTACGTGACTTTTTCGTAACGAGAATGGAGATTGAGTGTGGCGGTGTTCCTCAATTGGCACATTCGGCAAAGGAAAAGGTCTTTTTCTTGGGTTAATTTGGACATTCTCTCTCTCTCTCTCTCTCTCTCTCTCTCTCTCTCTCTCTCTCTCTCTCTCTCATTATGTTTGTGTAAGATAAGGTCAATTGCGCAATTTGCGTGTGTGTGAGAGATTAAGAGAAAAGAGGAAAAGAATCCTTGAAATTCCTTGAACACTTGCTCGAGTAATGTTTGTTTGATTAGATGTTATCTGTGGTAATTTTCACAAGCCACTTCAGTCGACACATCCTCCAACATGTGCAAATCAATTGAGCACACATATTCCTACTTCAACAGTACCACGACCACCTTGAGACAAATATCTCTTAAATACCTCTCTCCGTTGATACTTTTCTAATGAGCGATAAAAATCGTTTTAAAAGAAAATTGATGTTTAATTAAGATTGAATAATAAATGAGAACTGAACTGAGTGTGGTCGGGAGTCGGTGTCTGCTGTTTGTTCACACAAACATTCAACTTTACAAGTACCGCGCATTTGGATTGAGAAAAAAACAGAGCGAGAGGATCCTCGAGTCTACGTGACAAATGAACCATCTGAAAGGAAGATGAAATATGGCACAAAGTGAATTCATGTGACACAAAAAGGTCAAATTAATGATGATAACAAACTGTGAACATTCCTGATTAGTATGTTTTACGTTCACAGTGCGGACAGTTTTGAGATAGAAAAGTTAAGATAAGAAGCTTATAAGCAAGTGCGCTTTGCAATTGGACAACAATCAAATTGAACTCAATCTAGTCTAGTAAGCTTTCTACGAACTTCACTACTAAACTATATTAATAGTTAGTCGACTAATTTGCACTTGTAATATGTCCGAGCCAATAACAAATCAATTCCACAAGCCCTCAACAAACATAATTATTATCAATATTAATATTATTAGTTGCTCTTGTTGTTGCTCTTGTTGTTGTTGTGATTGTTTGTTTGTGTTTGTGCCAGAGCAACACAACCAACACAACCAACCAAACACATCTGATTATTCAATCTCAAAGCTCTCAGCTGATCACAGTAGTAATTACAGGTCTATGGACTTCTACTGGAATGGAATAAGCAAGTAGATATAAATAGCAATAAACACAAACACAAACACAAACAAACAAATCGATGATGTCCTTCGATCTCGAAATCATCATCTCGAAATGTATGTAATCAAACAATCAAAGGCAAGGGTTGAGAGCTTTGTAGATTGTAGTAGTCTATCAAACATCATACAATGTAGCGTACAAACAAGCGCGCGGACAAACAAAAAACACTCTGGGCGCAATGGCCGACACCTAGAAACAACACCAAAACAAAAGGCATAAGATTAGAAAATTAGTTTCTCAGGTTACATTTTAGGTAGATGTAATCAACGTTTATGTGACACGTGACTTACTCACATCATTTCTTCCCACATTTTGTGAAGCATTTCTCTCTTCTCTTCTCACACCCTCACTCAAGACCTAAAACGCTAATCAATTTGTGTGCGCTCATTGTATATGTATTAATGTAATCATATTGTAATGTAATAAAGAGTGTGCTCACACTCAACTACATATTTCTCACATGCAAATGTGCGCAACCAAACAAGCAAACAAATGAATGAATTATGCAAAACAAATGAGTTGAACAATGTAAGTATACGATATACGATATATAATTGTTTTGTTTACGAACACAGTCTAATTGAATCTGTTGTACTGGCGTTAGGTGTTAACTCTACATCTTAACCAAATTATGTATTCTCTCCCACACTTGTTCAACAACATATGAAACAGAAAATATAACAAAAATAATACAAAGCAAGTACAACACGCCCCCTTGTAAGATATAGATTATATATTATACGCTTAAATAAGGTGGAGGGTGTAAATGTGTGCAACATTTGAGCACCATTTCGAGTAAGTAATAGCAATGTAATGTGCACTACAAATAATAACAATAACAATCAAGACTAATTGGATTGGACAAGTGTACACACACAATAGACAATCTATTAGCGGACAATATAATGGAGAAACAATCAATTTGCAATTCAATTAGACACAATGCGGATATATTACCAGCCATATTACTATTATTATTATTATTAATATGATCAACTACTAAACATAGATAATAATCACTTAAGTTTGTATGTAAGTAAAGATGCACTCAAGTGCACGAACCATTAAAACTACAACAACTTTTTGGATCTACCTATGGTCAATCAAATTAACGAACCATTAAAGTCTACAACTTGTGACCATTCAAGTGGCCATAAAGGGTAATCAATATTGACCTAATGAGAGCATTGAGCATCGACTCTTTAATGGTGTGAACACGACAATGCAATATATGTTGAACAATGAGCAATAAAATCAACAACAACAATCGTAATAATAACATTCTTCGTATATTATAAATGTCCTTCAGGAAAGTCCCTCTAATAGGCGAAAGTTTGTTTTGCTTTTTCTATTTGTTGGTCAATTGCACTCTTAGCTAGTTTGTTTGTGGGTGTGTTTGCACTCAAGAAGGGGGTGTAATTGGTTAATGTTATTATTATGATACACACACACATAAATAGACCAACAGACTAATCAAATTATAATAAAAGTCCAATTCGACAGTGGTTCAATTCTCGGAAATGTCTAATGTGTGCTGCTGATGATGATCATGAAATGGCCATTTAACGGTCAGTGCGTTTTCTCTTCAAAGTCAAGCAATCCCTCACTGTGCGCCAAAACAAAGGGGATTTATTATTTGTTGGTAAACACAGCACAAAGCATTATAATGTGTTCACGTGTGTATGTCTGTGTACATGATGAGAGATATAATAGATTTAATTATAGGTTTGCAAACATCGAGAAATCGATCAAGGCAGCACTCGAACATCAGCAGTGAACACATCAACACACTCAAATCCATACAAATCCCAAAGAGGCACCCGAACCACAAAATGTCCTTCGATTTATAGAGACGAAAGAGGAGAACGAAAAAGAGGAGATGCGAAAATGTTCAAAAAACTTAAATTACGGAAGAACTATTCGGACAGTATGCTAAGATTTACATTTGAATATTGTGTTTTTATTATTATTTTATTCATACACAAATAAATAAATCTTTGTATCTATCTATCTTCAAACGAAAATACCAAAACCAAGGTAATATATTAAACTCGAAATGAGTTCAACATTGAAACTAACTAAAATGTAAAAACCAACATTTTGTTAAGAGAACAAAATTCAAACACGAACAACTGAAAATCATTCGATCAATGATCTAATCGACTTTGACTGTTCAATGTGTTTGACTTTGAACACGTACATTGTATACGTACATTGATACACTTACTCAGTTTGTTTGTTTGTAAACAAACCGATTTGTCCTCAGACCGACACACACACGTGTGTTGACATACAAAGGTAATTACAGGTATAAGTATAAAGAAGAAAAGAGACACTCGTTTTGTGTTTAGACAAAAAGAGAAACCTTCGAGAACATAAACATTGAGAGTGCCTAAAACAAAGCTAAATTAGGAGAAAGAAAGTCATTCAATCATTGCCCCTCGAGATAATCTTTATTTCGATAAGCAAATGCAAATGCAACATCATACAAATACAAATCACTTTCCAATGAGTCAATTCACTAAAACCAAACCTCGAGAGTACAAACCAACAAGAATGTCAACCAAAGTGTGTGCATTTCTCCGGTTGACAGGTTGCTTAGTTGCTTTGTTGTCAACTCTCATATGAACGAACGATCACATGATCACGATCATGTTCTCATTTTTTAATAATTTTTTAATATTCCACTAAAGGTATGAGTGCTCGAGTGTGTGTGTGTGTGTATACAACAAAACGTTTGGTTACCAGGCGAATTGCAATGTACAACTATGAGAGAATGTGTGCACGACCAAATCGAAACAGCCAAAACTGTAAAACGAAAGAAAGTGATTGAGGCAGAGAATGCACACACGTTCTTCTGTGGACAGTTTAGTTACCATCGTATGTATGTGCCACATGCCGAGCATGTCTTCGAGATCAGTAGTATGTATCTCTGAATGTATGTGCTTGGGAAGGCATCAATTAGCGCCCAACATCGAAGGCTAAATTACGAACCCATTGGGCATTTTGAGAGCGTGTGTGTATGACTCTGTGTATATGTCGCGATTGATTATGCTGTGCAATGTGAAGAAGGCGCGAGGTGAGGCACACTCGACTCAGAGACAGAAGGACAGAAGAAGAAGAAGGGATACAGAGACACATGTTGGAACATAGAAACACAGTGTGGAACAGGTGGAGCACAGGCAAAGAGTCTAAGCACTAAGCACAAACCACAAATGTACTGAACTAATCCGAATGCATGTGCACAAATAAAGTAAGTAGCATCAACATCGATCGAATACTTCGAATGCAGAGAGAGGACACAAACACTGCAACAAGTAATAGTGAATATATCGAGCAGTGGAATGTATGTTCCATGGACGGATAAAATCCAATCCCGGATAATTAATCTCGCAGTTAAGGCATAATTCAATTACACACTCAACTAATTCACTTTATTCAACCAATACAGACACACACAAATACGCCTAAGACATTCACTCATATTACAGTCAATTAAAAAAAAGGAGGTCAATCAGTAATAATTTTTCAAATATACAAAATTAAAATTGATATACATTCAAATTCCACTTAAATTAGAGCACAACACGGCAAGCCAATTTACTTTTAAACAAGGAAAATTTTGATCAAAATAAAATAATTAAAGACAAAATGGCAAAGTGCAGCCAATTTGTATACAATTTGTATACAATTTGCAACAAATCAATAAAAAGAGACTCAATAATAAAATTAAAATCACTAATTAATTTTGTTTTGCATTTAATTATTTAGAAAATTTTGTTTCATTCCTGGAGCATTTGTTGGAACTTGCCTGCAACGTAAAAGGAAAATCAAAAACAAATTGCGGAATTATACTGTCCAAATTATCTCTACAGTTATTGACCTACAGGTTGATTCATAAAATGTTACTTTTTTATGTGCCACTGAATAATAAATAAATAAATAAATAAACATATAAATTCCAAATGATAATTCAACCACCGTGTAATAAGGTGATAAGTGCTAATATGTGTGTCCTACAGGGTGGCATAAGACTCGGAGAGAAGTTGCAAACAAACACATAAAACATAAATTGCTTTGCACTCGACACTGCAGTACTGTATTCCACTTATATTCCAGTTGGGGCCTCTTTGGTGGTGGTGGCGATGGCTGCGGTGGCTAGACTTATCGGTTCAATGAGAATGACTTGTTGAGAAGTATATTATAAATACACAAGACAACAACACACACTCACACACACACATGCTAATTATCATATCACATTGCTACTCATTTCGATACAGAGTATCACTTTCCTGGAAAAAATTTATATATTAAAATGCAACAATAAATAATTTAAGTGCATTGCAATCATTGCATTCATTCACATGCACTTACACACACAATTTATGGGACATTTGTGGAGGCAACAAGTGCATATGAACAAGTGCAAAGTAAGATTGCATGCAATTTTATAATTCGACTCATGTGCACCTTATATTGATTCCTGGAATTAAGCATTTGCATTCTCAATATATTCGATTGATCGTTATCAATTGGACTGTCCCAAAATGGACGATGTAATAATCCATTTTGTTAATAATGCACACACACAACAACAAAAATGCCAATTGGCATAACGCAACAATGTATCAATATAAGTGAAGTGTGAATGGCACTAATTATAATTGGCCTAACCCGAGTGTAACGATCATCATCAGTGATGGTTAGTCAGTCTGTGTTGCTCAGTAGTTCCCAATCAATGGCTACTCCACCCAATAACGCCAGTAGCCCAACACACACAAAAAAACAACTCGATCGGTGACAGCGCACAGCGCCTCAGAAAGTGTATCCTCAATTGCACAGTAGCACACACAGTAGACACACTAAAAGATCATCAAATCATGGAGAACTATTAACCAAAAAGCAATTAATCCCAACTGCAAACACGATCATCAGTAGCCAGCCGCCACCACCACCAAAAAGTGACACAACAAATGGACACACAATTTAAACTGCACACAAAAAGGCAATTTGGTCGTGTCTGTTGACCATCAACCCGAAATTGTGTGCACAGGACAGGGCACAACATGTTATCGAGCAAAAAGGAGCATTAGGCGTGTGATAATTTGTTGGTAATTAACGCGTACACCAAAATTGTGTGTGTGTTGTGTTCATCTCCAGAAGGTTCAATGTTCAACAAATAGTTCAATTGCTTCCAACTGTTCGGTGGCCAAAGTCAAAGTCAAACTAGTTTACAAGTGAGTAACACTTCTCACGAACTTTTCACAATTCTTGTTCAATTCTCTCTTCTCTTCTGTGTGTGCACAGTACATACAAGATTACACTTGCCAATGTGTGAAAGATTGCCCGCCAATTTGGCTCAATCAATAGAAGATTGAGTCCTCTAGGGTAAGCACTAAGTAAATGAACTGCACCAAAAAGTCGAAACTAACCAAGCAAGCAAACACAAACACATTGGGGGAGTATGCGGATTGAAAGCACAAACAGAAACATTAAGAAGTGTTGCATGCTTCGAATAATATGAAAATGGATATCGAATTGTCCGAGAAGGCGAAGAAGAATATAATGCATCTAAAGGACTTTGAGGACATTCGAGAGATAATCGAACAAGCACTGAGAAATGATTCGAGAATTGGACAATGGTGTTGTGGTGCGCGCCAAGTGCGAGAGAGGAAGGGAGGGAGGAATCGTGCACAAGGGGGGTGAGAACTAAATGGATTAATGGTTCGACAGTGCCCAGGTAAGAACCGATAATGACTCTCTATTGTTCACATAAGGTGAGGATGATGATCCGACACGAAAATGGTCATTCATTTGGTGGCCTTGTTGCTAAGGCGCAAACTATCAAACATTCTGTTCCAAAAAAAGTTCCTTAATCCAAATTCAAATTCTGAAAGATTTCATGCATTCACCATCAAATTAAGCTTCGTTTAGATCAAAAGAAATCAATCAAAAGCAATCAATCCAAATCGATCAATCTCTCTCTCTCTCTCTCTTCAATCCAAACCACAAACTTATTGAATGGCCTTGTTTTTTAAGTGTTTTTTAAAAGGGAAGGGGATGGAAAAAAGTGGAGTAAAGGGGAAAGCATGTGCTAACATCAGCAGTGGTTGAATCACCACCACCACCACCGGTGTATGATTATATGATCTGTCCGTAATAGTACGTAATAGTGCCCTGTGCGAACGAATTCGAATGAACAAGAAGAAGAAGACACTCCGAGAAGAGGAGATCCAAGAACAAGAAGACGAAGACGACGACTTTGAGTTCTATTGAGAAGGAAGCCGCTTTTTGACCAACCAACTTCGCAACAGCACAACAACAACAACTCAACAACACCTCATGTATTAGCCTTACCAAACAAGGTGCCACAATAAATAACAGTACACAACAGTTAATGATGAGATTTATTATATATTCAGTTTAATTTATATATTCGTTTAATTTATTCATTGCGCGAACACCGAAATGTCATAAAACAACAACAACAACAAAAACATCAACTAATTTTGAGTGTCGAGAATTTTTTCTCGTGAATACCAAAAAGGAAAAGATTCGGTCACTCTTTTACGCGAAAACTGACCGGTAGTACAGTAGAGAGATACTGATCATCTACTGTGGGAGAAGATACATTCGCCTACGAAATGCAGAACACAACAGACACAACCGGCGATGAAAGGTTCGAGGCCGTAAACAACATTTGACGTATATGCATTGAGTGGTGCTGTGTGTGCTGTGTGTGCAATGTATGCAATGATAGTAGATCAAGTCAATCCTATCTAGACAACACAGGATATACATACAAGACAAGATGAAGAAGAAGATGGCTGATAGCAAAGTTGGGTTGGTCCAGACGCGCCGAGGTGCCCAACAAACACAGACAACGTATCCTACTAGTAAACAACGTGAATGAAACAGACGCAAACAACAACCAGGAAAATGAATGTGCAGCTCAATTCTTGTGTGTGTATGCACAAAACAATAGAAAAGGTCTATTCTTTTGGTGTAGAAAACAATACTCGAACGCGAAAAAACAGGCAAAAATCGTGATATTTGGCAGGAAAGGGGCAGATACACCGACGACAACAACAACAAGTCAAAGTCAATTCATGCAAATGTTGTGTGCACTGGACAACGAACAACAAAACAACAAGCAACATCAATGAAGATGATGATGATGATAATTCTGTCTAGACAATATTACGTGAATTAATTGATATAATTGAAACGAGAACAATTGGGTTTACACAAATTGAGCAATCGAAACAAGATGATGAACGACAAATGCGTGACAAACAACTTTTGCAACAAGAACAAAATTGCTGAAATTGTTAAAAACATGAATTCAATTTCTAAAACAACGCGAAATTTGATATTCTACAATACCAATCATTCTGGTAATACGACACTCAACAGTAGAATTCATAGAACAAAAGTTCATTCGAGATAAGACAATTTTAGTTTGAACTCAAATTTCGTCATCAACATTTCGCCCCAATAGAAAAACACACTCACAAATTTGATTTAACTCAAAATGGGTATTTATGACCTCATTCGAACCGATTCAGTATTTTTGGCAATTCCCGAGTGGATTCATTTCTTCCTTTAAAGTGAAATTCACTCTAAAAGCATGAGATGCTTTTTTGCTACTAATAATAGAATCAAGTGTTTGTTGGAACTGGGATTTGATATATGAAAAATCCATTTTAGAATTAAAGGATTGTGAAACGAATATATTCAGAAAGAGAGTGAGTTAGAGAGACACTCTGCACACAACAACCTAAAAATATATAAACCTAAAAGGATGACGAAATCAAGCCATCAAAGAGTGCGAGTGAGTGTGTGAGTGAGTGTCCAAAAATGAGCAAGTTTTGATAAGTCCAAGTACGTTGTGTGCGTCCCTAGCGAGATATGCACGAATGGTGCACCAACGCACACTGCAGTGTGTAAAGTGTTAAGTTAATGTGCACTTTGCAATATTATCCAATTGGATGATGATGATGATGCCAAATCCAAACGGAAGTCTCCGTGGTATAGCAACACAAAAAAGGGAAGCCTGTGATGATGATCCCCCGCACTCTCTCGCAACACTCACACACAACACTCCATTCAACTTTGTGCTCCCAAGTTGGAGGTTAAAAGCATTTTTGATTTGAATTTTCGCGTAGTAGAGTAGAGCGACGAGAGTATGAGTAAGCTCTCGAGTAGTATAAAAATTTGCCGGCCGGGCGGGAACATTAAGAAATATAAAAAACAAAAAACCCAGAAACAGACACTCACACACACAACACGATCGAAATAAGTTGTAAACAAGGCGCTAAACAACAAGCGATACTACATTGCTAGTAGTGAGACTGAGACTACAACTCAAATAGATTGGACAAGAATACTAATAATAAGAAAACAAGAACGTGAGCTAACGCGAGCCAAGTGCCGAAGACAAATGCAGCCCAAAATAGCAACTTTTCTCCTCATTTTCGCTTCATTTTTCGCTTTACCTTTTAGCTGCAGACCGGCCGGCTCTGTATGTGAACATTGCAATGCCCAACCACCAATTTGAAGTTGCATCTACACAGACAGACGCATCCATTGCAATGTTCATTGAGTGGATTCACCCCAACCCAATCCTCGAAAGCTTACTCACTCACTCACTCACATTCCATTCAATAAAACAAGCACTTATTTATTAACGACAAACAACAAGCAAAAAAATTGTTGTCCCGAGTAGTAGTAGCCATCAGTACAAGCAGCTCGATCGATTTTGCGAGTGAGTTCAAGCCTTTCGCGAGAGAACAACTCAACTCAACTTAACTAACTAACTCTCTGAGAAACTCTCTCTTAACCCTTTTCTCGGTGATAATAATATAATGATCGGATGGGAATGGATGATGAAAAAGGCCAACCGGAATCGAGACAAAGTGAGTGTAGTACTATGAGTCAGAGAGTATAAACGAAGTAAAGATTGGAGTCGGCGGCGGAGGTTTTAGGCAAAGATTGATAGATAAATGCAAATTGCTCATACTCTCCATGCAGCAGCAGCAGTAGGAACCTCGTCTATTGGTCTATCTGTTTATTATTTATGGATTTTGCAATCGACTCGATCGCTCGCTCTCGCACACACAAAAAACCTAACCCAAACCTAAAGCTCAGCTCACTACTCAGTATCCACACTCACCGATACTCATTCTCCTAACGAGTTGTTTATTGCGCGCAGTGTGTGCGTTAATTAATTATAGATTAAAAAATGAACATCCAAAACTGGGGTTGATGAGCTGAACAGCACTGGAGTTAAGGGGATGAGGATGATGATGCACACGGAGTTAGGCCAACAACTACGTGTGCATACGTGAAGAGGCATCGAGGGATCGAATCCCGAGCCCGCACTCGAGCTCATCTACACGCAAGCAACACTCATCACTCATTCATAGATTTATACGAGTTCTCGAGCTCACGAGGGAATCCATCCAACCAACCAAATACAACTCAAACCAATATAATACCAAAGAGAGGGGGGCTCAACCTAACCAACCAGCACAAGCACATCACACAATCAATAAATAAATGAACAGTGAGATGAGCTCACTCAAAATGGCTAAATCATGAAACAACTAAAAGTAAAGTAGAAGAGAAGAGATTTCCAATTTGTTTGAAAAGTTAATTAAAGAACCTTTTAAAGAAGAACAAGAAAGCAGGCCCCCATGTAAAACTCACTACTTTACCTCACAAACTCTCAAACTCAACAAACTCGGACAGTTGAACAAAATTTAGTTGCTAAATGAAAATTATTATGATTTTTAATAAGCAAAATGAGCAACAACCGAGTGTGTAACAAGTAAGAAGAACAAGAAGATGAAGTAAAAAAGAAGTAAAGAAACAACAAGCGAAATCGTGTTGGTCGTAAATTAAACTTTGGTTATGCCTCCATTTGTTGACCACTTGTTGTTGTCTACCACATCATTCGAGTCTATACATTACATATTTTGCCAACAACACTAATTCTCACTCAAAATGCTATTTGTACCTAATCAAGCTAATTTATGACTTCTCGGTGCAGCATTGCTGAGTATACTGCATGCTGAGATTAATTTGTAATCATAATTTGTTCATTTGCATTTTGGCGTCATTTTTCGAGGACCAACTAAGGACTCTGTTTAATTTTCAATCTTTAATCAAATTTTCAAATTGACTTTAAACCCTAAATCACTTATCACATTTGTCCGATTTATCACTTCACAAAAAATTCAAATTCAAAACATTCAAATCAAACCAACAAAATCTAAACAAAACCAAAACTTTATTTTCTAATTTGCCTAGACCAAACTGGTTTGAACCACTCAATCCTAAATGATCTAAACCAAATAACCAATCATCAAATCATTTTAAAGTTCAACACAACATAAGATAACTAAAGTCAACTAACACTCACTTATCGCATTCAGTGCGATAAAAAAGAAGAAGAAAAGGGCAAAATTCAGAGAAATATTATTCAAAGTGTAAAACGAACAACAAAAAGAGTGCAATTTTCGGTGCAAACTCATTAATATGAAATAAGTATAAATCAGTAAAATCTGTAAAATGCTGCGAAATTACTAGGAAAAATCATAAATTAAACTTTAATTAATCCCAATCAATGACACAGGCACACACAGAGAGACACAAAATGGTAATAAGATTTATATACGATTGTAATAATATTCGCAATACAGACTTCGCAGTACAGGGTGGTGTTCAATGTAATTCAATAATTGAGACATATGAATGAAATTAATGAAATAATTAATAATCAATTAAAATTCATATTATTATTACGAGACGCACAATTTGTCACACTAAACAAATAAATAACAAAAGAACCGAGCGAGTGCATCAACCGAACCAGTACATCCGAGTTGTGTCCAGTTCAACACGATCATGATGAACACAAAGTACAAAGTTGAGTGAGTCAACAGCAACAAGCAAAAAGACTCTATCCGTGAGTGTGTGACAACAACAAAAAACCCAAAACTTTAAATTTAGAAATATTTCAAATAGCGATCGAGACAGACGCTAACTAACTATCCACTACTAACAAGGTAGAAGCATAAGGCAACAAGAAGCAGCAAGCAAAAGTAAAACGAAATAAGAAACGATGCTCTCATGTTACGCAAGTGCATGCAGGTATAAGTGCAGTACAGGTGAGGTAACAACAACCAAAAGAAGAAGAAGAAGAAGAGAGGTATAAAGAACCTAACAAGTGTCCGTGCAAAGACTCGCGATCTGTTCGGGGGTGCTTCAACGGCGGCAAGTGATCTCTATCTTAATGGGCATCAAATCTCGGCGACGAATTGCCCCATGAGTGTCCAATAAGTGGAGACACTGAAGAGAGCAAGAGGAGTACTAACCAATGAAGAAAGCGGCGCATCGCACTTTGGAGACAAAATTCCAGACTAATCTGTGAACATCATCTGAGTAAGGTAAAAGCGCGCTAACACAGCACACAGACATTGCAGTAGGATCATCTCGATGCAACTTTTGGCAAGTTTGCAATCAAAGGTTAATACTACTCACAGGGTAGTAATATCGAAGTATTAAGCGCCGGCATCTTGTGATGCGGATTGCGCTTCTTGCTCTCTTAGATATCTTCTTCTTCGTCTCTAGTGGAGTTAAAGTCCGAAAGTCAAACTACATTGGTGGACATTCATTTTGATTCCATTTATAGATTGATTAGAGATAAGGAAGTGAGGCTCAGAGGCGACACACTCGAATGGTCAATAGATCACACCATACATAGCACCAACATTGCACTTGATCAAGCAATATACAATCACAATCAAGCAGCGAATTACGATCATCAAAGTGAGAGGCATCTCAATATATTGCAATATCATCATCTTCACTGCCTCCAATCGTACATTTGAGCGCATTCGGTCAAAGTGAGTGAAAAGGGCGTCTGTCAAATGGAAAGTGCTTCGGGGCACAGTGTCTTTGGAGCGCGAGACTCGCGGTCTCTGTCTCGTATGCACTCAAACACACATACAACTCCACAGGGAGCAACTCGCGATCAGACAGAGATCAGCGAGATGATCGTGACAGATCCATGTCTGAAGACTGAGTTGTCAAGCACACACACACACACACACACACACACACACACACACACACACACATTCATGTTCAACTAACAGACAGACACTTTCAGGTTCATGTTAAGTGCTCCACAAGGATTAAGTCAACACAAACAGGGAAGGCACCAAAGAGATGTGTCGCATATGATACATTTCTATTAATAGTTATAAATACTTAAATAACAATCGACTTTTAAATGAATTATCAAATCATTTAGCGAATCATGTTTGAGTGCAAAAGGATTACCTCTAACGGTGCCAGAAAACAAAAACAAAAACAAGTGAAAACAACAAAGTACAAAAAGTACAATGATAAAACACGAAACGGAATGTTCGATTGATAAAAAGCATTCTCAAACACATGCTTTCAACATTGTCATGCATGTACCAATGATGCAATGTTTATTTATGTTTATATTATGTCTAACTAACCGAGTACATGTTGATGTAATGATTGTAAGTGAGTAGTATTACGTTAGTATATAGTGTTTTGGTCAAAAAAGGAATGTCTCCTCAAAGAAAGAAGTGAATGGACATTGCACAAACATTCAACAAGCACATCGTCGCCAATCGTCGTTCAAGCTATCATCGTATAACATAAACTCACAAACATGTGAAGTGATGCGGCAACCGAGCGAGCGAGCGCCCGATCACCTCAACATACCGCAACAACTCGCATCAACAGTGAGCAAACAAGTAATAATAATATAAATGCAACCAATAAATTGAATTAATGACATTCGAGTGAGTGAGGCGAACACACAGACACAGAAAGCAAAGACAACTACTCAACACGCAAAGCAAACTCAACGGAGAAGTAAGTGAATGAATGAGTGAGAGAGATGGGAAAATCCAAAACTATACAACAAACCAAAGAAGAAGCAATACACAAAACAAACATAGATCGACACTTACAGGTTGATGAGGCAGAGTGAGAGGTGATGCTCAATGCTTCTGCTTCACTTAACGTTTGTGCGCTACGGGAGAAAAAGATATTTTTAGGATATTCGTTCCTTACTGGTACAATGTTCTATGAATGTGAGATGATTGAGTGTGATTACTGATGATGATCAACATAAAGAACAAGAACAAAAAGAAGATGAACACTAAATTGAGCACAGAGAGAAAGTAAATGCCGATGATGGTGATGATGATGATGTTAATGAGTGGTAATAGTGATTGGATCGAACGCGCTAACGAGTCAATTCGCTGGTCAATCACACATTCAGACTCATTACGCTTGAGGTGGCAAGTAATCATTATCAATTAAGACAGACAAATCTAAACCAAACAGTTATTATTATTATTATTATGCAATTCATACACAACACAACACAAATAATCATTTAGCTGTCCAAATAATCACCATTTTACCTGTACACAACAAAATAAGGCAGTGTATATAGACAGGGAAAAAATTGGTGCAAAAGTTCAAGACGAGAGCGAGCGATGAGATGGCCGATGATGACGTTTGAGAAATTATGAAAAGAAGAAGAGGGAAGAAAGAGACTTTAAATCAATGACGTTCAACTTCAGTTTTAGGAAGACACAGAGCAGAAAGACGTATGCGACAAAGACATCCGAAATTAGGAACAAATCAAAAGACGTCATTAGGTAGATTTGTAGTACATTTGAAAATGAGTGCTGCGTCTGATTAAAGTTTGAGTGTTAAGGAATGTATTGAAAGAATTCAAATCTAGGAAACGAAAACAAAAACAATCGAAAACTATTAATACGTCAAGATTAAGATCGGGCACAGACGCGAAATTACCGAGAAATTCACACAATTCAGGTAGGAACAGGTGAAGATGAGCAAGATGAGCTTGTGTTGCAACAAAGTTTGCACACTTTTGTCGGGAACGCACTTCTTCTTGTTATTTCATTTGCACACAAATCACAGAAATCAAAGATTGCAAAGTTTGATTGCACGCACACACAATATAGGAAATTTCACATGAAAATCATAAGATTAACACACAAAAACAAAACATACACAAATCCAATACAATCCAAAAGACAAAAGATTTAACATTTTCATTTTAATGAGGTCCAATCAAATTCAGGAAAATCCTCAATCACGATGATGATGATGACGCGAGCACACACAATGAAAAAAAGTTGACAACTAAAATGGAGAAATTCTCATGTAAAAGTGTAAGATCAATTGTGAGATATGGAAAAAAATGTTGTAAAACAAAAGACGCGTCCTTGATTGTAGTATACGAGCTTGACCCATTCGAGTCATATGAGACAAAATGAATGAACACAATACACTGTCAAACATTTATAGTCAACAACATTTCAGTGTGCTTTCTTTTGTGTTGCATTTCATAAATAAATTGAAAGCAACTTTTACTTTACTATTGACAAACTTGTTGAACATTACACTCACCTAAATCGACACTCATTTGAGCAATTTAGTAATAAAAGCCGAGCGCGCGCAAATGGTTGCACAAATAGTGGTAAAATTTATTATTACAATTCAAAAGAATTTGTCTAAACCCAGACAGCTAGTCTTGCACATTAGTTTAACAACGAAACGCAACGAACAGAAAAGAACAACAACAAAAGAAGATGAGTGAAAGACTCGACAGAGAAATGAAATGATGGCGGATTGATGATGTTTTATGGCTTTGCACTTGGAAGGATCATTGATTAGTTGACTCACTGCACTACACACACATTCACTTTACTTTACTATACACTACTTCCTAGGCAACTTATGTGAATGACACAACCAGGACAAATCTGTATACATACACAGACACTACTAAATGCTATTCGGTATTTCTATTTCGGGACATCGACAAAGTTCAAAGACGAGACACACGGTTCAACAAGTTAATGGCACATTAGTAGTAGTCGTTTTAAATTCGAACAACTTTACTAATAGCAAACAAAGAATCTATGAATGAATGAATGAACTTGAACATCATCAAAGTTAGGGTGTAAAGACAGTCAGAATTTGAGTACCAAGCAAGGTCAATCACAGTTTGGATACAATTTTAATTATAAATTTTGAAAACAAAAGGCTAATCATCAGATGTTTTTGTTTTGCCTGTGCACACGGACACACTTCCTCACACCTTTCATGGTAAATTTATTTATTTATTTATTATTAATAATCAACAAACAACGAACAACACAACAAACATCGTACTTCAGTTCAATCAAAATGTACACACAACACAACACACAAATCAAGGTTGAGGTTAGAGAGGTGGGAAAAGTTTTTCCCAATCCCTCACACACAAAACATAAAACATAAACAGACACACGTCCATGGTCTTTACCGCGAAACATTTCCTCGGAAATTCCTGTGTAATAATCCAAAACAAGCAAAAGACAATTTCCCGGAAAAGCAGTATACGATCGTTCAAACAATCGCTTCCCATTGGTCAATTTCGCCTACAAATCGAATTCTTCCTCCATCCTCCTCCAAACCAACTCAAATCAAAACAACACCAAACCAAACTCAAACCAAAACCAATAAATAAAAACACAATTTTTAAAATAATAAGTTCAATAATTTATTAATTCATCATATATTAATTCAATAAATAAAATTGAATATATAATCAATTGACATTTCAATATATAATAATTCAAATATATAATTCATAAATATTATTATATTATCCTCCTCATTTTTAAATTAAATTAATAAATAAATAACGAGAGTGAATGACAATGGGTGTCACGTGGATGATGATGGCGTGAGAGAAGTGTAAATTGAGAGAAAATGCACATTGGTAGAGAGTGTACTCGAATATATAGTAGAATAAATAATAAATATTATTATTATTATTGAATTGTATTTGATAAATGGGCGCAATTTGGTAATTGCTGCAAAATTGTTGCTTTCTTTACAGAAGAGTGAGACAAATGTGAGATAGAACTCGACAAGAATACAGACAAAGATTGAGACTATTTACAAAGTGAGATAAGAAGTGTTTGTTTTAAAACAACCACCACCGAGATAATCGTCAGATAATAATATTAAGGAGAGTAGAGGGGAGCAACGAGATTAAGGTGCATGGTGTTTGTGAACGGTACAATGACAGTACAGTACAAGATAAGAAGAAGGGAACCCTGTTTGCAGTTGGCTTTGTTTGTTTGTGGTATATTGAAATATTATGTTATACATAGTGTGTTTGAATCAAGCAGGTGCCACTTTGAGGGACGACGAGAGGTGTGATTTACTTTCTAATGAGAACAAACAAATAATAGTGAAGAGAAGAACAATCAATCAAACTTAACAACATTAACAATTTGTGTGTGTGTACTGTACTTTGTATATTATTGAACAAACTGGTGCTGAGATAGTTGAACGTTTAGTGAGGAGACAGAATAGTGGCTGGCTGCTTGCTATGTACAGGATAGGTCATTGTGTGTTCATGTTATGTACAGTGTTTTGGATACATAAGAGATAACCAGCTTGGAACAGGTGCAGGTTGGACGGTGCACAACCGATTTGCCTAATACAACTAACAGAATGTTATGACCTGACATGCCCACAGCGACATCATCGACAACATCACTGAGAAATGTCAAGAATGTGAATGAGTTCAGTGTGTGGTGGTGGTTGGCCGAGTAACGGTCGAAGAACGGACACAGACAAAGGACTGACCAGGCAGTCATGTGACTAGTGTTGTGTGTGTGTGTATGATGGTAAAAGAGAGAAACTCGTCATCGACTGTTGTTGGTGGTTGTTCATTGCCATCAAAATGACCACTATGATAGATAGGAAGATAGTGGCACAGCTGTCATGTTGTACTGTTGGTGTAATACGAATTGAGGCCATCACCTTAACAAACTGAGTACTCCAAAGGACAGTAGTACACCGAACTTGTGAATCAGTAGTAGTAGTAGTGATTTACAGACTCATCAACTAGTAATGGTAATACTACTCAATTCGATTGCTAATCTAAACAAAGTCCACAACCGGACACATTCATCAAACGAGCGCGGCGCCCACAAGAGAACAAGTAAGACACACACGAATCGATTCTAAATGAGGTTTAATGTACAAAAAAACAGAACGAGAAGAGAGGAAACTAAAAGAAGAGTTACGATCAAAGATTACGAGCGACTTTGACTAGAATAGTTCAACAAAATTTTGTATGTGTGGTATATAATAAAAGGACAGATTGAATAGTAAGTGCAAATAGATAGATAGTGTGTGTGTGCACTCGCGTCCTGTACACCTGACCAAAGTGTTATCTCTTAAATTATATTAAATATATTACTTAGTAATATTTGCATAAGCTCTCGGGGTAATAGTTTGTATATGTATAGTATGTGTATGTACAATATTATATTAAATTAAATTCATGAGATGAAGCTGCTAGGCTAGAAGACTTGTCGACATATTGCGCCAGATGCGTGATGATGCACTTCACATCAGACTGATTCACACTGGCTTGAGAGAACAGATAGAGCGCGAGAGTGGGGGTGGTTGCTGTTGTTGCTTCCTTGTCGAGATATATCAATAAATAATGCTGGTGGTAGTGGGGGCGTGTGTGTCGAAGGTGATCAAATAAATAAATAAATAATAATGGTGGTCATAAATAGGTGACGACTGAGAGAGGAGAGGTGCTTATGGTCACGTGACGAAAGTTGTGGGGGTGTGGTGGTCTGGTGAGGGTCGCACAAATAAATAAGAATAAATAGTGGTGAGGTGATAAGTGGAGGTGGAGAGAGAGTGAACAGAATTCGGTTCGTAGAGTGAGCTTCAAGTGTGGGCTTTAGTGGCGAGGACCGCAAGGAAACTGGTGGTGCTCTCTTGCAGGTGTGGTGCTGTGCTGAAGAGGTGGTGCTGGTGGTGGTCGTGCTGCTGCTGAGCCAGAATGAGACGCCCGGCGTCAGTACAGGGAATTCTGTGATGACTGAGAGGTGGGCGAGGAGGCCGAACTGGAGGAAGGTGAGTCGACCGCATTGCCACCACTGGCCGAGACCGAAGCAGAGTGGTGATGGGTGCTGGACAGCAGTAGGGAGGACACTGACCGACGACCAGGCATCGAGAGGGACTCGTTGTGGTGGCCGGGAATGTCCACACCGAGCGAGGAGCAGGTGACTATCGAGTCGAGCCGAGAGGACATCCAGGGGTGCACCATTATGTCATCCAAAGAGATGCGCTGCTTGGCGTTGTAGGTGAGGCACTTTTGGATCAGGTCGAGGCATTCCTTCGAGAGCTTTCGGTTAAAGTTGAGTTTTCCTCGCAGAATCTGCTCGTCATTCTCAAAGGGGATGTCGCCACAGACCATGTCGTACAGGAGCACGCCTAGGGACCAGACAGTCGCGGCAAGGCCGTCGTAAGTGTTGGTGCTGATCCATTCTGGTGGAGAGTACACTCGAGTTCCTATAGTAAACAAATAAACAAAATGACATATTAATAACCAATTGCAACAAATACCCTCACTGTGCGTGTATCATTGTGTAATGGAGGCAAAGGGCGCCATCATGACATGCACCATCACATGACGCCCTGCTAGCCTTGTAATTTATCCCTCTTTCTATCATTTCTCTCTTCCCCTTCACTCGCTCCCATGACCGCATTATTGTCAGTCACAGGAGCCAGACAATGTTTAGGCGCCATGCTCACTTTCAGCCAGTGGAGAAGACAGGGACGAGTAGTAGCACAGGCGAGTTGACCGAAGCGTACGAGGTCATCCAGGGCGCCATATTTAAGAATGGGCCGAATGTTTTGGCGGCATGAGCAATGGGGCAAAGCACACGAGAGCAGGCATCACATCAATACACCATCAACATCAGCACAAATATGCAGAGTGCACAGAGTTAAGACAAGAAAAGAGAACACAACAAACACTCGGACGGGCGAGAGTATGCGTGGAGCATTATTAGGACAGCAGACAGGTAGGGCGCCCGGCGCCCATGTCGGGTGTGAGCTCGGCAATGCATCACAATGCAGTGCACCACCATCCCGATCCCGTCCGGTATGTCAATCTGTCCATCTCGAAGCGCAATTCCCGTTATTACTGGTTGGACGGACCGAGTGCGGACAGACACTGCACTGCCGACAGTGAGCACCGATTATATTGCCGGGTTTATTTCGACATGCACAACACAGACAGGCACAGAGAAGGCCATCGAGGAGTCGAATGCAGCAATCGAACGCAATCGGTCTGTGGTTGGTCGTGCCGGTCCGTTCAAGGCTGTGTACTCACTGTCAACACTCACTCACTCAGTCACTATACAGCACACAAGCCGGCTATTATTTTATATGGCCTCATCCCGTACTGAGTACACAAGACCGAGACACACACACAGAATTGCACACAGAATGGGACAAACCGAGCACAAATGCGGAAATTACAAACAAAACAAGCAAAGAAGACGAGATTGGCTGGTGCAAGTGCACACACAACTCTCGCAATCCTTTGTAGACACAGAACACACTGCAGTGGCATTCAGTTGAGCAATGCAAACAATATGGGTCACACTTTTCCCAAGACACACAACACAACACCAAGCAGCCACTTAATCCGAGTGTCTATTGTTTATCTGTCTCGTCCATTACTGTACACACTCATTCACAGCTTTTTCCTATGAACGGAAGTGATGCGTAAGTGTGTGAGTGTAACGGGAGAAGTGGTCATAGGACCCGCCCGCTTACGTAAATTCCATTCCACTTCACACAAGTAGTGAACATTGCTGCATTGCTCATCGTGTCTCGTCTCGTCCCAATGTTTGCATCGAAATGTTGCAACACACTACACAAACTTGTGTGGAATGTGTCTCTGAGAATGCACACAAAGTGCACTTGCATCTCGACTGCAGACAGACACACAATTCCGTGTGCACAGTAACCGAAATATCATTTTTAATTACTCAAGTCGCCAACACCAAACGCCCTCTCCTTCATTTGACAACAATGTAGCACTCATAATACTCAGTCTCGACACAAAACTATCCGATGACAGATGATTGGACTTTAGAGTGCACACAAGCACACGAGAGTATAGTAATTGGCGCCTTTAATTGGCGATCCCTTTTAGTGCCCATGGCGGGACGAGTGTCACTCATAGTACAGTCTCAGTGTACAGTGGTGCATGTGCGTGTGTCAAGCGAGCACGAAAGAAATCACATGACGCCGACAAAATACAACACATTACTATACTCTGTGTGCTCGTTCGTCATCAATGGAAAAAAATGGCAAAAGGCGGGAAACGCGTTTGCTTAGAGTGAACACACAGCTGAAAGGACATAACACTCCAAATGAGAGAGTCAAGTCATGAGCCAGACACAATACACGCAGGCGCACTCGCACCAGTGCAGCTGATCGAGGAAGAGTATAATACAACACACAGTTGGCGCCTTGACGTCCGCACTGCTGATCGTGGACCAAAACAAAACAAGTGCGCATGTGTGCAAGTGTCAGAAAGAGACTGAGAACACCTAGGCGTCATCGAAGAGAGAACAAAACATTGTGTGCCAACAAAGTTTGCAAGATCGAGTGCTGCAACTGACAACTCCACTCGATTGCATCAAATGTATTGCTCAAATGTCAAGTCTGTAATGCCGGCCACTGACTCAGTATATACCTTTTAATTACAATATATACATTGCAATTCATTCATTCCCAAAGTGGATTAACATTAGCACTATTGCATCGGGCTGGGCGTCATCAGTTGACATTTGTGCGTGTATGGCGCCATTCGGACGTAAATGTTCTATATACTAGACTCCATGTACGCGTGAATCCCTATACGATCCAAGACATAGGTTGGTCTGCCATTCTGGTCATATGAGACTGACGTCATTTGGTGCATTGGGCTCTGTTTGCTTTTTTAGACATTTGAGCAGTATGCCAAGCAACCAAAGAGTACTCTACAGGCTAGTGTACTTGTACTAGGTTTTCCCTTGTTGGAAAGGCGCGCAAAGTGTTTCGAGACATGACGATACCGAATGTAAACATTCGCAAAGACAAAATCGTGTGCACACTGACGTCACTCTGGCAATGGAACCTTTGGGAGAGAGAGTTCGCAGCACACAAGAGTACTTGCAATCAAGACGCAATACATCACACTCGATATGGCACAGTTCAAAACTTTGGTCTTATGACACAGAGGAATGACAGGGGGACAGAGTACGAGTAGTACACAGAGTAAACATTGCATTACTGTTCAATCATGCCAATCAGCTGGCCTGTGTGTGTGTAGTTTGTTCACGCTGGCCGCCTCGAAATCCAATCAGCCGGAACTAAACCAGGAAACAGTTACCTATGTGTGGCTATGGCTATGACAGTGTGCTAAGCAAGCGAGGCACAATCGCACAAAGCTCGCTCGTGTTTAACTCTTCACTCAATCGATAAGAGGTGCACTGCACACCACCACTCGATTAGACCTTGGCATGAGAGAGGCAGAAAGCTCAAGACGTTGTCGTCGTCGTGGTCGTATGTTTGTAAACAAAGCCAGTCAGGCTTGTGACTGACACTCGAGTGTGGAGCATGAGGCAAGACTGAGAGAGAGACCAAAACAAGTCGAACATTCTTTCATCAAGGAAAGAAGAGAAAATGTGCGCGATCTTAACGGTTACGATGAACACAACAAGCGAGGCAATCGAAAATACAAACTCGAAAACAGGTTAAGGATACAGTGCTTGAGTGTGGAGGTCTAATGAATGCTAATTAGTAGACCATTACATACATTGATTGACTACTAGTTAGTTGTGTGGATTAGCCATGGACCAACACACAATACAATCGACTGGTTGGTTGTATGTGACTAATGGCCCCCACCTGTGTACCCAATGGCCTCGATATCTATGTAACTGGTAACCAATGACCAATCCAAAAATGGAGCAAACATTACACACGATCCAGAAAACTTGTACTTCCTATATAACCAACTTTTGTGCATGTATAAAATGCAAAACACCAACACCGATTCGTGTGTTGTGTGTGTGTGTTGGCAAGGAGGAAAGAACAAAAACAAAACGAAACCAGCACAGACAGCTGATGCCCGTGTAGTCAGTCAGTCAGGCTCTGTGTGTGCAATCGGCGTCGGCGTCATACATCGCTTGACCTCAATCCCAAGAGCACCACAACATTGAGAGAGAGAGAAATGACAGAAAGTTCGAGTCTGCTCGGGAGAGATCAAAACAAAGCAGAACAGTGCAGCATTAAATGGTCCGGTGTAGAGCATGGCCTAATAGATCACCATTATGACAACGCATGTCCACAAAGGTAAGTAGACTAGTCTCTGGTGGTGGTCGCATGTGCATTTGTTTTGTTGTCGTAAGAAAAGTCATGGCGCCCACTCCAGTGAGAAGTGTATTGGGCACACAGTGTACAAGTAGTACTACTGAGACTGAGACTGAACAGTAGTCCATGTGAGGGACACACAACACTAGAAACAAGCTTTCTCTCACTGATCGAAAGAGATCAAAACAAAACCATGTGACTCGAGTGGCTCAACTGCTGCAACTTTACAGCTGTCTTTTGTTGATGTTGTTGTTGTTGGCGCAAGAACGACTCTCTCGAACACAATTGGGACAAGCACTCACTCACATGAACACTTGGGCAATATCAAACTATGAAATCTATGACTGTGTGTAATAATCTAATAAGTTCACATCATACGAGTCAGTCATATTGAGTCAGTTGAGTGAGAATCGCGGAACCAAGAATAGAAGACACAACACCACCACAAGAGTGCAGTGAGAACTTCCTATCAGTATGGGAATCTAGGACACACGACATGACGATTCTGTGAGTGACTAGTGTGACTGCATTACAACTTTACCGTGCACTCGAACAAAGCACAGCACATTTCAGTGAATGAATGCAAAAGAAGTTGCACCGAGCCAAGGAGAGAAACCATGCAAAACTAGGTGAAGATGTCTGATGTGCCTGTGTGTGTGTCGAGGTGAAAGAGAGAAAGACTCAATTGCGATCATGTGATCTCATGTGACAATGCCGGTCTCGGTTGTTGTTGTTGTGGTAAGACACGGTCAGAGTCATTCTCAGTCAGTGCAATAAGACAAGATACAACCGAGAGAGAAGAAAACAATGCTTCGACACAACACAACACATACTCACGACATGACAACAATCATGAATGAAACGTTACACGAACGGGTTATGGTGTGCTGAGGCAAGAGAGGGAAGGCCTGCACTGCTGCACTGCACTAACCATCAAAACAACTCATTACTATGGCTATATTAAGAGAGAGTTGAACGTAAAGAGTTGAGGAATGCGGAATTGGCGAGAGTAAAGTGAGTGCAACACGACACAAACAGGATCGAACTAAGGTGAAGGCAAACCATCGTTCGGGAGCAAGTGTGTGCTCGCACTTGTGTCCACTCTGTCCTGTCCGGTTGAGGCCAGTCGAGATCGGTTTGGCTCTCCTTTGATCTCTCGTCACCACTGCACAACTGAACAAACACACATACGTGAGCTTTCCCACACACAACTTGTGTTTGCAATTACAAGACTAACTTTTACTACTTTGAGTGACTTCCGACATTTGACCACCACCACACGATGATGATGACCATAACCACCAGCAAGTGGTCAGTCAGTCAGTCATTCATTCAAATGAACGCCAGATGACACAATCAATTGACCAAACCTTGGTCCAAATGCCAATCGCTCAAATACAAAAGACCGCTCATAGAGCACACTGTAATTAAAGCAGCAGCACAACTTGTGTCTGTGTCCGTATGCCTAATTACCCATTTGGTTCGAAGGCGACCAACACTAATCAATAACACACACTTGCACACATTAGAGCAAGGAAAACCACAATAAGTTGTGTGTGTGTGTGTGCCAAGTTGCGGACACAAAGTCAAGGTCCATTTGGCTATTAAGCTAATGTGTGTGTGCAAAGCGGAATGATCCAGATGGATCCAACAGAAGAAGAAGAAGGGGGAAGTCACTACTCACTTCAAGTGTGCTCTAATGAATGAAAAGTCAATCGATCTTCGATCCATCGATTACAGCACACACGAGCTATAAATAGTTTGAGTGTATGTTTGATCTAGTACTGCAGTATTAAGGTCGATTGAGTGGACCGAAGTGCACAAGTGAAATTATTAACTCGTAAATGTATGCATGACGCCTGTGTGCCCTCTCTCTCACAGGTAGAGAGAAAGAACCTTTGGCTCGAGAGAAGAGAAGAGAAGTAAACAGACAGACAACTTTCAACTGTAAATGTAATGCACACTAAACGATCACTCTACACATCAACAAGTAGTAATGTACATGTAGAGACAATCATCATCAACACAAAGACGCGGACAGACTGACTCTGACTGACTTGTGAGAAGAAGTGATGAAGAAGTCAAGTGTCGTGCTCGGTGGCACAACACAAACAACAAAACAGGAATGACATTCCAAACATAGCAACACACAACAGGTGAACATGCATGCACAGTGTCGATTCAGGCAACCACCAGGTATTTGAACTCTTAATCTAAAGGCAGCAATAATAAAAGCAAAAGCAAAAACAAAATCTCTTTCTTCTCTCATGAGAGAACAGCTGAAAGAGATTTGGACAGGACAATATTTTTTCCTGAGAAATGGTTTTGTGTGATGTAGTTAATGCCTAAGTAGTACTAGGCCAATTGAGTGGTAACAAGCACGAAATCAATGTAATCCTACAAGCACTACTCCCTACAACACACTACAATACACACCACTAATGGTCATCCATTAGACTTAAGGGCCAATACAACATGTGATCTGTGTGTGCGCGAGAAGTGAGACTTATGGCTATAGCAACTTTTAGACCAAGGCTCAGTTGGTGGTAAGGAATGCAACTTCGAGCGCGTGTCCTACAGAGAGAGAAGAGCGCGAGAGACAAGATAGAAAAAAGGACAAACGATTTTGTCAAGGTGCACACAGGTGTTTGTGTGTATTGTGATCGACTGTTGAGATTAGGCTCAAGGCACTTACCGGTAAAGTCGTGGAAGGGCGAGTCTTTGGCAAAGGCACCAGAGCCAAAGTCGACCAACTTGAGGGTCAGAGTGCGCAGATCGACCAGAATGTTCTCGTCTTTGATATCGCGGTGTAGTACACCAGCACGGTGGCAAGCAATGATCGTTTCGACCACCTGGCGAAAGAAGAGTCGAGCCAGCCGCTCGTCGAGTGACACTCGCTCGGTGATGTAGTCAAAGAGGTCCTTCACGGTCTCGGGTCGTTCCATCACGATGATGAACGAGTCATTGTGTTGGTACCAGTCCAACAGGCGAATGGCGCCATTGATGTGGGCCACCTTCTCCAGTAGGCTCACTTCCAGTGGGATGCTTCGACCGTTCCTATTTTCCCAACCAGTCACTTTATCGTGGGTGATAAGCTTGATGGCGACCTAAAAGGTAGGCGCGAAGGAGGAGAAAGGAGGGTAGGAATTAGGAATCTGGAAAGTGAAAGAAAAATAAAAGACTTACCGGAATGCCATCGCGAATTCGGGTACCAGCGTAGACGGTGCCAAAGCCGCCTTTACCGAGTACATTGCCTTGGACACGGTACTTTCGCTCAAATGGGAGTTGTTCCTCGGGTTTTGAGGGGCCTGTTTGAGAAATAAATAAAGTTAAGGTTAGTATATATAATTGTCAAATAGAATAATATAATAAAGAGACCATAAGAGTATTGATTGCTCCTGTAGGAGTGAGCATACGAGTTTGCCTGAACGTGATGCGGATGGGCAGGATAAACTCGGGTTGATTGTGGGTAGTGGTGAAACTGAACTGCTTGTGAACTGAGCATATTGATGAGTCAATCAGACAGAAATATGAGAATCAAACGGGAGATGAAGAGATCAACAACAGAATAATAATAAGAAATTCGATAAAGTCAGGGCTTGAGGGTGATCAAATTGGCGATGATCATAAAACAGGGACAAATAATAAAAGGGTTTGATGAAGGTGTTGTAGTAGTAGCAAACAGAATGACACACTCAGGAATGGTCGAGTAGAAACAAGACATCATCGATGAGTGGTGACGATGAGAGCAAAAAGAGCTCAAACACGGACGAGTGGCCGCCTTTTATGAGTCTCGGAAGAAGGCACTTGAGTGAGAGGGGTAGGGTAGGGTCAAGTCAAGACTGTGAGACAAAAGGACTAATCGACCCTTAGGTGGTAATCGGTCACAGGCACAGCAGAGTCAGAGTCAGGTCCAAAAGTGGTGGCAGAACAAGACACAACAAGTGTCAATCAATAATAATAGTAAAAGTAAGTGGTGACGATGTGCTGTGATGATGATGATTAACTGTGTCAATGTTGTTCACATATGAGAGACATCAACACATGAACACCTGAGAGTTTCGATTAGGAAAGTAAAGTATAAGTTCGAACACATCAAACAAACACACAACAGCACACACAACTTGCTCGCATCAGCACAAGTAGACAACTGAACAACTGAGTTCGCTGCCGCCAATAAAACGGTCACACAACTGTTGAGTGCGTGTGTTGTGAGTGTGCTGTGCTGCTGCGTGCTTTGTGCAAAAAGGCGCGAAGTCATGTGTAGTGTTGGACTGACATACTAACACACACACACACACACCGAACTAGAGCTGGTGAGTGAAGGAGTGAAGTGTCTGACTGACTGTGCACTGCATACAGTACCATGAGTGAGGCAGTGTGCACTGGTGTCTGCCAGTTAGGTAGCTGTGTGGCACTGTGCGCTCTGTCTCAGAGATGGGCAGGGAGGTAGGTGTCCAGCCTGTGCAACAATGCTGGTGCCGTCTGGTCGCGGACAAATGCCGTCACAAGTGACGCGTGTGGGCCGAGAGAATGCGCCAAAACCGCGCCAGTAGGCGACTACACTACAACCCTTATGACGCGCAATACGCACATTACGGTGACGATCACTGTCTGTCTGTGTACCGTAGTAATGTGGCACTCATGTACATTGTATTGTGTTCAGTATATGAGCAAGATGATGATGATGCTACTCCACTACTACACCACAGATACATGGAAGGTCAATCAAGTAGAGCACACAGCACAACTATATCTAGATGTACATTGTAGTATATACAGTGTGTAGTGCACTATCCTGAATGAAGATGATGAGTACAAAGTACCCAGTACCGATAAGTTTGATTACCGAAGGTTTCCATTCACGATCGATAGTCGAAAGTTCAGAACCAACAAATGGAAAGATCAGCGAATCTCATGATAGACAAACTGCAAGGCACGCGACACTTCATGTGCTGACTCTTCTCCAAGGTCCAAAGTATTTACGAAGTATATCACAAATGATGAACCCGGAAAGCGGAACACACTTGTTTTGGTACATTTGCATAATGATAAACATGAACTTGGTCAAATGATCTCCATTTTGTTTGTTATTATTGTACACAATCTGCATTGCAATCAATCAACAAAGAAGAACACTTCATTAGTATCGTCACATCACTTTGATTGGCAGATTGCATTTAATATTCCATTTCACTAGTTGCATTGCATCTCACAGTCTGGTACTTAATGATGCACATACATTCGCACATATTCGCATCATCTCATTCCACTAATTCGACAGTGTTAACAAGTGTGAGATGTGAAGCACGTCTTCGTAGTCGTCGTCGTGTGCGCGCACATCAATTACGAGCATCATCATCATTTAGGTGTATGAGTATGAGCTCGATTGACGCGTGCCTCCTCTTTCATTTAAAGTCCAATAATGAGTAGTAGTCTATTACTTCAATATAATACGAAGCCCCAATCTAAGCCACTCAATCAAAAAATAAAGAGTAAAAAGAGAACAAGTGATTTCAATGATGCACTCGCGCTCATATATCACACACTCCTCAATTGCCACATCAATTGATTGATTGAGTGCTTGTGTGAGAAAAGATACATTGTATCTATCGTAGTCGGTGTACTACTAAGATCGAATCCTTTCAGAACCAGAAGCACTGGTTCGACTTGTTGAACCAATTCAACACTCAACTAGAATTATTGCAATTGCACAATGCACACATCGTTGGTTGTTTGCGGATGCAATGCTCGTTTGTGTGCACAACAATTTACGGGCTAATTGCGAGAGCAGAAAGAAGACAGTCCGAACAATTGAGCTCACACTGCAAACATTACTAGACTGAAGAATGACAGCTCGTGTTGTGTTGTACTGTGTTGGACACAAAGTCTTGCTCGCTCACTCAACAAGTCAATCTATTATTAGGTGACGCGAGCGCTTGTTTCGGGCCACTCAAGGAATCGCAATCTCTGCACACTAAATATAGAATAAAGTCTCGGTGGTGGTGGTGTGCAGTGTGCGAAAGGCAAGTCCAAATTAGAGAAGAATCCAATTGGGGTGGCATTCCACACAACATACGAATGAATTGCAGGAATGGACAAAAATAGGAAATAAGCACAAGAAGCATACAACAAGAAGATGCATCTCTCTAACAAGAAAGATCAAAGTTCAAGAATTTTGCATATCATTAACTCGATTCCCCTGTTGATTCGAATGTGACATGTTGTACAGTTGTACAGACAGACACTTCTTCCGATTGTGTCCCTTCCACTATTCCTGAATGTGCCAACAAATGTGAAGAATCTCGACAATTAGCCAAGTGATTAGGACACCTCTGAGTGTAGTAGACTAGTGAGTGAGTACGTGTAGGACATTTAGTAGACATATGTCATTCACGATCGTCTATATATTTTCATTCATAGTATCATTATTTTTTAGGTATGATTTCTGGTTGGTAACCAAGTAACATCATCTCTGCTCACTCACTGCTAATGACGATGATCATGTGTATGTGCCATAGTGTATCATGTGATACGATAGGCAATTGCATCGGCAGGAGATCTCACGAGATGCGACGACGATGACACCGAGGAGAGTGTGACTGTTCATGATGGTGAGGGACACTGATTACTGCCTCAGTGACTGTCAAGTACACATGACCATAAGACCACCAGTGCCTAATAGAGTTCAGTGGGTGCACGACCTTTGAGCCCATTGCACTGGTAGGAAGATGAACAAGAACAAGAAGAAGATGCGACTTAAGATGTGCAACACTATGATGACGAAACCGAAATATGAATATGAATTTCGTAAAGTCACTCATTCATATGACTTGTTAGTTGTTGTTGCAAGTAAACATCGAACACAAGTCACTTGTCAGGCATCGAATTGATGCGGAGTGTTGCAAGCAGCGCGGACTAGCTTTAGTCTGTTGCCATAGTCCGCATTACGAACTCAAACATCATCGTCCACAATCAGCACAAATTCGGTATACGAGAGTCAAATATATGATATCCATGTGTGTGTGTGCACTAATCAACAGCACAACTTGAGGGAGAAATGAACTGCATTCGAAAGTGTGATGATAATTATTAGACTCGAAGGACATGCATCGAGATTGTGAGTGTGATTGAGACTGTGTGTGCATTATCACTAATTCTGCATATGCACACAAATGACCTTTGTTTGGCCAATTCTTGTTGTTCAATAAGGAACGACCTGCTGATGCACTTGATGGTAGACTGTTGATTGTGCACTCTTGTGCACTCTCACACTTTCCCAACTCACACCAGCACCTAATGTATGTTATGTATCCTAATGGCAAATGCTAATCTTATCAATGATACAAACCAGATGATGAATTTGCTACTATTTGGTTAGTTTGTTACTAATGCTCTCACCAATGTTGATTGTTGTGTGTTGATTGTGCAACGTGTGTGCATGCACGTCATTAATCGCTACCGATTGCATTTCGTTCTCACATTCAGGATATGTCTCTCTTCTTCACTTCACTTGCGAAAAGTCCCGTTCAGTACTGCACAGCACTACCACTAATTGGCGTCAAATGCTGTTGCCTTCATCTCATCTCACCACTAATGAGAGAGAGTCAATGAGGTATTTTGCTTGCTCGATATCAAAGTTCACGATTTGTGGTTTGGTTGTGTGTGTTTGTGTGTACAGTTTGGTTTAGTGTCGACGAGGGAAGCCCATCGTCTTCTCCCAATGCGAACGTATATGGCGCCAAATTGTCAAGGAGTGTAAACAAGTCGGGCTAGACAAGACGACTACTCATTCACTCACTCACACATAGACCAACACAACAAGCAAGAAGTGTCCCTTTAACCATATAAAAATAGAGTACTTTTCCCTAATGAGCACCAGATTGAGGGATTCTCCTTTGAGATGCATCTCCTTGGATACATCAAACCCAGTCACTTTATTCTCGTGGGTTCATAGACTTGAGTTGAGTGCTGAACAACAGACACAACAACAACAAGCGAGAACCATCCTCCTCCTCCTCTTTGCATCCTCCTCAATTCTGAGCCCGGGATGTGCTCGCGCCAATGACCCAACAACACAACAGGCACACACAACACACAGAATTGGCTCAATCATAAGCAGCAGCAGTAAACCCTAAACACACGTGTTGTGAGGGTGATGTACAGATGTGCTGTTGGGGGGTGTGCAACAACACTGCACCACCACCGTGGGTTATTCCTGGAGAAGACCGGGTACTACTGCTGTTGGTGATTCAAATAGGTCGTGTGCTATAGCTCGTGTGCACTCGGCACTAACACGGTTCACTATTCGATGGAACAGTTGTGTTGTGTTGACCATGCGCCATATAGCCGACTTGACCTCGATTAACCTCTCCCACCACCAGTCTCGACACAACATACAGAATTTGGTTTGTGTTGGGGTGTTGTGTTGTGTTGTTGTGTGCCGACAGTTAATGTCGATATTAATGCCCGCGCCGAGTAGAGAGTGTCATGATCACTGTGGCCAGTAATGACAGCAGGACACAGTGCACACACACACACACACCACTCTCGGCCAACCGAATTAAACCCAAACCCAATCAGAACGCCCTCAATGTGTCTGGCAATGTGCATGCACTCTCTGTTTGGGTGTCAAGTTTCGTTACTCTCTCGTGCATTCACTCATTCACTCATTCAATCCATTAGCACACACACACAACACACTGTACAAAAAAGGTCATGATCAAAGCCAGATCAGCGGCCCCAAAACCCGAAAATTAGTTTAGCAAATAAAAGTTTGCACTTGTGTGTTTAGTGTGCAGTTCAGTGTGAGCAGTTCAGTGCGAGGGTGAACTCATTCGAGCCAAACTAATTCAATTAGCGTGTAAAGTAAATAAAAAGGCGCGAATCATAAATTCAGGGATTTACAGTCATTTGACTCGACAGACAGTGTAATAATGGGAATTGGTCAGTGGTCTGGTGGTGGTTTTGGTCGAGCAACACTCGAGTCACTTAATGACTGCGGCAAAGGCTACTCACTACAACAGTGCACTTCACTATCACTTGCACCGCTCTCGCAATTATCTGACCAATAATCTGGCCATTTGGTTGCAAGGCTATCTGTGCAAGGATCCACTCTCACTCACTTGCATTTGGTGTTGTCTGTTGCGGACAACAATAAACTAAAACATGTCAAATCGAGTGATACTTATCGATAGTGTTGTGTGTGCACTGGTTTGACTTGGCCAATACAATATGCAATGCCAATGGCTTATCCACACTGTCGTCGGACATCGGCTGGCGCCAATTGTCGTGGACTGGGCCGGGCGCGATATATAGTTAGTATTGGTAATAGTAGAGCTAGTCACCCGTAGCTCCACTGGCGCGGACAACATGAAAGGCTGCTGCAACCTAAACACTCTCTCAACGCGCCTTAACCCAAAGCCAAATGTTTGCCTTGTGCGCGCGCCAGTGTCGCGCCGTGTGTTGTTGTTATCACAGTGATCATCCCGAGATGAGATGAGATGATGATGATCGTTTGTCAATTGTTTAGTGTCTCTGTCTGACTTTGTGCCTACTGGTGGGCGCCTCAAGAAAGTTGCAACAGAGTATATAAAGAGTAGTGAGTCTTTGTGACTGGCACTAGACAAGATAATCACTAGCTGGTTGTCAAGGTGGTGGACAGTATGGACAGTACTGTACTTTTGGGATTCACTCTGTTTGTTGAGTGTGTGCTCGGGACAAATGTGTCCGAGACAGAAAGACAAAGCAGGAAAGTATTGGGCACGACCGATTATTATTGTCTAGTGAATGAAATGGTCAGGCTTTTTCCTTAACAAGACAATGTGTGTGTGTGTGTGTATGTGCACGCAAATGGCGCCAATACATTCGAACGACCCACAATAGCCACGAACCAACTACTCCGCGCTGGCTGAGGCTCAATCCATCCACTCACTCGGACAATCCTCGGACTCGACGAACTCGAGTGAATCGCGCGCGCCAATCTCGCGCCGAGAGGAGAGGAGGGAGTAACAGCACAGCAACCCAGCGAGCCAGTACACAGCTTGCAACAGTGCCGGAGTCATTAGACGCCGAGTGGAGTGTGAGTTGTGTGTGCCAGTCTGGCAGGAAAAAACACCAACTCAGGGGATACCGGCTACCAGACATATACAACACAGCTGAGCTCAACACACAACAACGGTCGCTTTAAAGGGCCTGTGCCTGCACCACCACAACACACCAGACAGACGTGCGCGGGCGCAACACCGAGTGGAGTGCTCAACCCGAATATATACTACTCCCGAATAGCTATTACTCTACTCCACTGACTGACAGAACTGACATATTACAAGGGGGATGCAATGGTTAGTGAATGAATGTATGAAGATGTGTAGAGAAGATTGCTGCAATTCGGCGAGGAGTCGGGAGCGGCGACCGCACAAACCAGCCAAACGACCATCCACTGCAGCCAGACACAGCGCGCACCGCACATTGCCTCCACAGTAGTGCGGTTACTGCGGTGGTCCACTCCACTGCAGGAATATATTTCGCCAAGCCGGGCACTTTTTTCCCTACTGCCTACTGCTACTCTACACTGTCTGGCGAGAAATGCTCGCGGTAAATGACGGCGGCGGGAGGATGTCGACTCAATCCGTCGGCAGTCGCCGTAGTACTCCTCTCTCTCTGTGTGCAGTGTGATCGGTCGCGGACTCGGTAGACAAACTTCACCCGAACAGTGGCCCCCAGCCAGTGGCCGAGCCAGTGTTTTGACGCGCCGAGCAAATGAGTTGCACACGCGCAACCAACTCGTCGTTCAGCACACGAGGATCTCGTCTTCTCATGTACTTTAATGTGTACAATGGTGATGATGTCCTCTCGGCGTTGCTCCGAGTCCACTCCACTCCTCAGAGTTAAAGTCTTATACTCTGTTCGGTTGGTTGGTGTGTGTGTGTGTGTTGTGTCCGTCGGTGTGGATGGTCGCTGCAGTCGTCTCACGGCGACGAACTATACTGTGAAGAGCCGTCGAACCAACCAAAACGGTGTGAAAGACCTCAAGCCAGACAGACAAATCGGCGACGCCGAGTACAGACGGTAGTAATAATAATAATAATAATAATGCTAATAGTACGGCACAATGGTAATGGGATGCTGGTGCCCGCTGTTGGCACCAACACACGACTCGAGTCGCGCCAGATGGAACAACACCAACCAATACCAGAACATTGAACATAGTGATAATGTGCTCCTTGAACATGAAATCAAGTCCGATAAAGCACACACGACCCTCAATACTCTCTCGGTCAGATCGTAAAGTGCATGCATGTGCACTGATTGCAGTGCACTTTGTAATAAGCCGATTATGTCACACAGGATTAAGTAATATGTTGTACACTAATGGGGGAAATGGGTCAATACCGAGAGGCAGACCACTAGAGCCACCTGCATTCCACTCGCTGCACACACAGACTGTCAGCCGACCAGATTTAAAAGGATTGGAAGGAGAGAGTGAGTGAGTGAACCCATTTCGGGTTAAGTACCGCAGAGAAGTGAAGAGAGAAGGAGGTAGAACAGTGGAATATATATGACGCCCGGAATAAATACTAGACTGTTTGTTTGTTGGGTTGTGGCCGGTGTGAGAGGTCAAAGAGCGTGTCCCCATGGGGCGAACACTCCCTAGCAACAGTCATAACTTATCAAATTATCGCAGCACTCTCTTCTTCTCCAATCTCGATCACATTAATCTCTGTCTCAGCATCAGTGTGTCCAAGTGAGCAGTCGGCCAGAGCACAACCACCCACATACAAAGCCTACTCTCCATCACCATCACCATCACCACCACCACGAGCATCACTCAACCCTGAATGTGTTGTGCCGGGCCGCACATAAATAAAACATACTACTCGAGATAATAAATAAAATTATTTTTAATTTCCGATGCTCACTCACTGCTACATGTGAATGAAGTGAATTGACTGAATGAGTGTGTGTGTGTGTGTGAGTGTGAAGGCAGTTTACTACCCGGGCGGGAGGATGCAAACAGATTGCAGAATGCACAGTGCACTGCAATGGTCGCGCGACACGAGCAGTGACCTTTCCCGCCAATGGTGTTGCTGGTGGTGATGGTGGTGCCGACTTGGTTTGACTCGGTTGCAGGCAATCCGGGAGGGAGGCTGCACTGTACTGAACAACAACAGGCAAGTTGGAGGTGCCCGCAACCGATCGACCGGGGGCAAGTGATCACACCGCGATGAGGGTCGGTAGGTCGTTGCGTGGTCGTTCCTCTCTCGGTTTGGCTCGCGAGCGGTCGTCGGTCGCGGTAAGACGAGCAGCAGCAAGTTCGGTTGCTGCAGCAGCGGCACCGAAGCCAACGACTGATGCTCTCTCTCACATGAGTAAGGGTGAGTGGAATGGAACTGGAGCTAAATGATCATCATCATCACAACACACCATCAGCATCATCACATGCCGAACACGGCTGTTTTTGTTGTTGTTTGGCTTTGGTGGAGCCTCCACTGGCGCTCATATGAGCGATCGAGTGGAGTATGCAGTGGTGCTGTGCAGCTGTATGAATGGGCTCGACTCGGTATGTTGCAAATATAACGACGATCCATTGCACGGAGGAATGAGCCAGGAGAGAACGAACTCACTCACTTCCATTCAGAGGTAAAAGAACTCAATTCTGGCGCGCTTTCCACTCGATCATATGTTCGAGTCGTGTGTTTGTGTATATGACTGTGAGTGCTCGTATGGAGCGATTCAACGATACGAAATGCAATTGAATGGACAGTGATTTATTTGCACTCGATTCGGAACATCGATGAGCACTTTCAACTTTGAACTGAACTGCTCATATGGCAAATACATTATGGTCTCGCTAATAGTACTACTGAATGGTCTCAATGTGGAGGAATGACATGCGAACGTACCATTTGAGCTGTTGGTGGATGACTTAGAAGGAGAAGTGTTGTTGGTGTTGTTTTGTTGGTGATGGCTCGCAGCCTGGTTGTTCATGTTGGTCGATGTCCTCGCTTGGCTCGGATGGATGAAGGTGGCGATGGTTGGGCTAGTGCCCAGGGCTGAGGTGGTGTTGGTACTGCACTCGCCCGGACAAGTGTCTCGCGAGGCCGAATTGCAAACTGAAGAACTGGAGGCACTGCGCTGGTGTTGTCGGGTGATGGGTGCACCGTTGTTGATGATGGTGGTCACACCCGGACTCACTCGGGGCTTGCAAATGTTCGCTGCGGTGATGGGCGAACCAGGAAAGTTTAACGTTGAAGGAGGAACGTAAAAGTGTCGATACTTCTGCTGACAGAAGGACGTTGGTGGTGAGGGCTGATTCTCGAAGATGTCCACATGGTGGGGATGCATCGAGTGCAGGTTCAGACGGTTCATCTCGTACGAGGTGCCAGGCGAGCAACCGAGATTGCTTGATCCGCTCGACATGTTGCGGGCAGAGGAGGTGGACGACAAAGCGGAGGTGGTAGTGGTGGTGGTGGTCATCGTGGACACGGTCATTGCGCCTGTGGTCTTGGGCCCGAGCAAGAATGCCGAAGTGCCAGCAGGCGAAGTGGAAGAGGATGCGGGCAGGAAGGAAGAGTTGCTAGGACTGGTACCCTGCTGTTGGTTGTTGTTGTTGTTGCCAGTGTTGGCCGAGTTAATATTTCGGACCATGTTCGAGATCGCAGCTACAGAGCTTGAAGTGGCAACAGCCGCAGCAAAGTGAGCTTGTGGAATCAGTGGCTCAAAGTGACGTGCTTGTACTGGATTGAGCACACAGGTACCGCCAACGTTCATGTCTTGGTCGGTGTGCTGTGAGGCAATTGACTCCGGGGTGGCCTCGAAGCAGTGGTTCTCCTCGAACTCGAACCAGTGATCCAGTGTGGCGGCGTAAGTGGACGATCGCTTAGGATCGATCGCAATTGGTGAGGAAGGTGGAGTGGACTGTGAGGACAGATGCAGCACTGAGATGGACACAGGCTCGGCTGCTGCTGGTCTTCGCTGTCGGGTGTGAGCTGGTGGAGGCTGGTGACTTGTCGAGGGCACGGTCGGGGGCTTCGAACAGTTACTATCACACATCAAGACAGCATTTGTGGAGACTCAAGGTAAAATAAAATGAAATGAGATGGCGGTGAAGGAGAATGTGGAGAAGAAGAGTCGAATTCGAAATATAAAGTTCAAGTCAAGTTCAGGTGAAGCAGTGTATGCTATAACAATTGATCACTGACGATAATCAAACAAACATAGGACATGAAAATGTGCCAGCAGGTAAAGTTCAACCAAGAGTGGAGAGGATTGCGGTTGGAGCAGTGGTGCGAGTGTATTAATTCGGACGTTACTGTTGGCTTGCTACTGGCTTCCATAATAGAATAGACTTTGCTAAAGATGATCGAAGAAGATCGAAGATACCGAAGTGATCATTGAATTAACAATGTTGAGGGTTGTTGAATGTATATGTCTACACTTGAAGTGGTTTGAAGTGAGACAAGACAAGAGCAGAGTTGTGATCGAGTTGGACTCCAATGAGCAAGTGGATGGAGAGACTAAGTCGTCAGTGGTTAAGTATTGGAGTTGGAGTTGGTCTCAGTTTGGAGACAAGACAGGAGTGTTGTAGTCGAGTCGAAATCACAACATCATCTGCCGTAGAAAGGAGAGCAAACAATTTTATAACGTTCAGCTGGGCGCGCGAAACTAGTCGAGAGACTGAGTGTGGCAGGAGTGAGAGACGCCGAGATGAGAGAGAGTGAGGAGTGTTTTGGTCGAGCGACAACGACAACAAAACATTCAAACGGTTGCCCAAATGGAACAGAGTTCGGAACGAGCAGCGACGTGAACTAGACAAGAGCCGGCGCGCGAATGAAATCCTAATGATCGCGAGTGGCAACCTTTATAACCAACTTGGGGTTGTGCGGCTATATGAGCGAGGTAGTGGCACGGCCAGCCGCCACTGGAGGAAGTGTGTAAGTTGATATTTTTATCCAACGAAGTAGTATGCAACAGTGAGACGAGTGTCCGATGCGGCATATTATTACATTGCACTTGACAGTTGGGGCAGTGGTTCGGGCGACAGTGGCCACTGTTTACGTGTTACCGCCGGTGTATGGTGCACTGTGGCGCGAACCTCTGCCTTTGCGGATAATAGTGGGGGAAGGGGAGTCAGACAGAGAGATCGTCTGGCGGGAGGATTTGTTGGATGGGGGGACGGTGGAGTGGAGAGAGCGTGTTGCAGAGTGGTGCTGCACGGGAGGACGATCAAAACACGGAGGGGAGATGCAACCAAGCCGGGTGAGTGATCCATCTGCAACGGACCACCCCAGACGGTGGAGGGGGAGACGACTGCATCGAGAGAGTGGTGAATGTGTCCTCAGTGCAATGCGTCCGTTGTTGCAACCATTGCCAGCACTGAGACACAACACACAACATCTGACTCTGTGCACTGTAAACATTGAACTGTCAGACGGAGTCGGTGAGTTTGGCGGGCAATGCTGTGCCTCACTCACTGCCTCCACTCACTGTCCAATGTTTACCACAGTGGAGGTGAATGAGTGAAGAGGAGGGGGTGCGGTGGAGGACAAGTAGAGGGTAGTTGACTCGGGAATATAACCGGCGAGAGATGATGATGATGCCAATGCGCGCGCAAACACTCTCTGCACCAGACTAATGCTCTAATTGAATTGAATGACTCATTTAATTGGGTCTGTCTGTGGAGAGGATTGATTCGACCGAATGGATCGATTCGATTGGTTCATTTTGTCGGCACTGCACTCCATCATCGTTTCACGCTCTCAATTCTGCAGTTGCTTCATTGGCCATTGGCATCAACATTCGAATCCTTGTCTCTGTCTCGGCCATTTTGAGACAAGTTGCAACGACAACACCTCAAAACGGATATCCTCCCTCTTCTCCATTTTTATTTAGGGTTGCGCGTCTCCACGGAGAGAGGTCACACGACTCCCATGGACAATCGAATTGGACAAGAGGAAATACGCGACAAAGAAAGGAAATGAGGGTCCTTTTGACTGTCTTTGGGACTTGGGCATGGTGTGGGGACATGTGCACGCAACCTTTCGATTGCAGACTCAGATGCCGAAAGCGATGGTGGAGCAAAAAGGCGCGCGCGGGAAAACATCTGCGCGCCAATGCACTCGACTGTGGACTCGAGAGAATGAGAGAGAAGCAATGCACCGTCATCCCTGATGGGACCCCTCGTGACCCCCTCACTGTGTACATACACACACACATGCACACACATGTGACAGTGGATGAATGCCCCGTGAAACTAGTTCAGTGGCATGTGTTTTGGCGCGCAATGCAATCCAATGCATTGCACACTAAGCCATCACCACTAAGCCCTAGAGCGCGCGAGTTGGATCAAACTGGGCGGCAAAGGACCTTGGTCTAGGACAGTGGCTCGATGACCTCGCACCACGAAGCAGACCTTGCACAGACTCGCATTGCGACACATGGCCACTAACTAAACTACCCTCGCCTGCAACACATCGCACCAGCTGTTCACCACTAGCGCACAACGTTCACCTGACCTTTCACTGAATGCAACGTAGTGCACAGTGCACAGCAATGCAGCAACCACAACGGACCCCTCACTGCAACCAACACACACAATTTGCCTTGACTTATTAATCCATTGTACTACACATTGCAGGTCAACACTATGAAACAGATCACACTACAAAGTGGTCTAAAAGGAGGTGGTGGTAGACACAATTAGCATATTTCGAGCATTTGATGAATGAATTTGCAATAAAACTGTGACTGTGATTGTGGACAGTGGGAAAAGGTGCACAAAACAAACAAACAAACAAACAAACAGGATATGTTTCAATTTGAACAATTGTCCAAATGTGCAAATGACAATCGAAAGTCAAATGTGTCTCATCCAATATATATTCGAATGATGATGTTTCATTTAGCACACAATTTGTGTGCCACAAAGTTGCACATTACTGTTTGCACAAGCAAGCACACGAATGATTGTGTTTGAGTGTGTCATTACGAAATCATTTCGCAGGTATCATCAATTGAGCAATTTAGGGTCAGTTCAGTTGGTGGTGTGTTGTGTGTGTTGTGGTGTCGGGCCAGTCCACTCAAATTACATGACGCCAATTCGATCGTGGGAAAGTTGGCCACTCGCCAGCACAACACCACACAACTCACAACACACTGCACTGCATTGCAATCCAAGCAAACAACTCACCATCACCAGCACCAGCAGCACCATCACCTGAGCAATTAATAACTCTGCCAAGTTTCACACCTGATCACTACACTGGTGTTAACCATCACTTGCACGTCAACCTGTTCACTTGTGTCGGCTACAGTGAAACACATTCTCTGGTGGTGTTATAGCCACATGTGGCTAATTGTCGCAATCAGTCAAATGTCAACTTTGCACTCTGTGTAACATCAATTCGACCCCCGTGACTCTATGGCTCTATGGCCATAAGTCGCACACAGTCACACACCTGAGAAAACGAAACCATCGTGTCCGTGCTTGTTTGTGTTGGATGTGTTGTGTGGGCAATGGCCGCGGCCGTGCCACGGGGGTCCGCAGTGAGGAATGTCTGTCTGTGTGCAACACTGTGCACACCGTACACACCGCAACGCATCAACATCATCGATGCAATGCACTACTGACCAGACCTTATGTATGTATTTGTATGTATGACTGTGTGTGTGCATTGCATCCAACTCTAGATTCTTCTAGATCCCCTCGCGCACACATTCATCTCATCATGATTATCGTCGCCATCGTCGTCATGATGACGCGCACAAGGAAAATCCGAAAACGGGCGCGCGCGCGAACAAGGCCAAAGGTCAAAGGCTAAGGTCTATCTTGAGTGCATGGATGCATGGATGCAAGGTTAGGTCGATGATGGTCGATGGTTGAGCTTCAAAGGTAGCTAAGAGAGCGACCAATGAGCGCAACGATCAACGAGACAGAGATGGAGATGGAAATATTTGTGCTGCTGGTGAACGAATAAATTGAATTACGATTCAAATCGAATCAAGTGATGCGCTGTTGCTAGGTTGTGTACTGTGTGTTGTAGTGTTGGCTGCTGCCAATCTGATCGATTGCCTTCGAGGCACAGTGATCAAGTGGACAGGCCAATCGAAGTGAGTGGAGACAAGCAGCACCAGTGCAGTTCACTTTGTGCCAACTAGGATGAGACGATGAGCTGAGATGATGATGCTCAGTTGTGCAATGCACACACACAAGGAATGACAGACAGGGTTGATCACCGGCTGCAATTTGTGATGGACATTGCAGAGTAGGTACTGGGGCAGGCACAGAATTTGCATAAAACAAAGACTAACATGCAGATGTGTGTGTGTGTGTGTTTGTGTGTGCACAATGGAGTGCCATTGTGAGTGTCAATCGAATGTGCACAATGCACACACATCACCTTGCACACCTAAGGAATTGGTCTATTCTGTTGCTGTCAGCTGTGCTGTGTGCAATGATGCCAATGGCATTTGTCCAGTGCTGATTCTTGCCCCTTGACTCGGTGCACTCCCCTTGTCCGCTCACTCCCCCTCTCCAATGATGATGCATTCGTGTGCTGTGTGCATTCTCGAGTGGAGTCACTGACTGACAGAACTGAATGTAAACTCTACTGCATGCACAGGTAAGTAAGTCTTAGTGAAGGACAGGTAAGTCCGAGAGTTGGTTGCAGCATGGTGTGTTGTGTTGTGCATTTGACGGGTGATGCGATGCTTGGTTGCGTTCCGACTGGCTCGTACCTGTTCGATGAACTGTGAGCAATGTGAGTGAGCACAGTGCAGTACAGGAGGCAGTGGACACTCACTGACACAAGGCATGCACCCGAGCGTGGAGTACTGTCCGAGTGCTGTCCGCGCCAGAGGGATGCGTCCCTGGGAGGGTGAGTGCACAGCCATGCAGCCGAGGGTGAGTGTGCTTTTCCACTGTGCACTGTCTGTGTTGTCTGTGTGCCGTACCATGGCCATTAAAAGCAGCGGCGTTTTGAATATTTTTTCTCCACTCGCCGGCGGGGGGAGATTTGTCGCAACGAACCAACACTCAACGCCGATTGGGGGCACTGGAAGGGAGGTTGCGGGAGAGAGAGAATGCCGCATTGAGTGCTATATGTGCTCGGTGTGGGCAGGGGCAGGCGTAGGGGGGTGACACTCGGGAGCGATGATCAGTCTGGCGCCAACTGGTGCTATATGGCCCTTGTGTCTGGTGCTTGGTCTGTGTGTGTCTTGTTGATGATTGTATCGCTCGAATGGACGCGACGAGTGCCATGCGGGCGCCATGGAATGCTCCTTTCTACTTGGCTTGTGTCTTATGGTGTGGAGTGGGGCAGACTAGTGCAATTGGTGAGGAATGCAATAGATTCTGTAGAGCAATGGAGACAGATTGGGAAATACTCACAACACAAAGGGAGACTCACTGGGTTATGCAACACACAACACCACAGACACAGAATCGGGGAATAGTGGTGCAAACCTGATACAACCAGAATGCCAGACACATCAAGGAGGGGGTAGTGAGCACACAATGCAGCCGAGGACGTGCTCACGGATGGCGTCAGACGGTGGCCGAGACCAGGCACACGCCATCACGCCCAACTGAGGAACAGAACCAGAACGACGAACTGCAAGAGAAAGAGAATCGAACCCAACAGCCGAGCAGCCCTTTAAATGAGCTTGCACCGAATGACCGAATAAGAGAGAATAGAGGTTAACCACGCGCGTGAATGCCACCCGACCAAACAAATACCCTCATGACGCCCGATCAATCGGTGCAAGTGCACACTAATCGACAGATGCTCTTTAATATGCTCTTTAATATGCCGTCTACGACTAACTGGGCGACATTGCAACTGAGTGAGACAAGAGAGATGATTCACCTCGGAAGAATCATGACGCCCAATTAAAATTGCGAGAGTTATTCATCTTCTCTCTTCACACCACCAACACAACATTGCAGAGACCAACTAGAATTGCATCAGGATTTGTGTGTTGCTGTGTGTTGTGTCTAAGGCGTCATCATTCATCATCATACGCCAACGAGACGTACACTAACACACGGACACACACAACAACAATGGGCGCCATGAAGAATTGACAGCTCATGACGCCCAGAATCGGTGTGTGCGTGCATTGTCATGTGCTCGCACTCGTATTGTGCACAGTCTGTGCAGAGTGAGGGAAACTTTTTGGCGCGCACGAATGATCGATTGCGCCAGTCGACAGTCATGAATTCGCAATTTTTAATATTATTAACATAAGGGGGTGGAAGGGAATTTTAAATTGGTCAGGAGGGGGGTGGACATGGTCGGGGCAGACAGAGCAACCATCGACAAGAACTGTGCATGGCACATAGTGCACACACATTCTGTGAACAAAGGAATTTGATTTGCCATGGAGTGAGAGATTGTGTCATTGTGTGCAGACAGACAGACAGACAAGAGATGAGATTAGTGAGATTCTCGGGTCTAGACAATGGACACAGCAACTTGCTGCAATGCTGTCACTGTCTCAACTGTACTGTCCTCAAATGGCTCAGCAGAATTGGCGCGCATTTATGTGCGTGCTTGTGTTGTGTTGTGGAGTGCACGCTCTTTGGTGCTCGCTGGTGGAGGTTATGACCCCGGTGCTGATGGAATATTCGATTGGAGGGTTGTGAGTGCCGGTGATGGTGCTGCTGATGGGGCATTTGCTGGTGGCACTGCACTACATGAGAGACTGTGAGGTCACCGAACAGAGACAGTGCCTCTATCGCTCACTCACTCTCCATTGTACCTCTCACAGAATCGAGGCAATGAGGCACCCGTGAACTCGCTTTGCAGTGGTTTGTTTGCAATGGACGCGGTGGACGGGCGTCAGCACTCCATTCCTCCTCTTCTTGTATGTATACTGTCACAGCTGCTGCAGCATGCTCGGCAATGCATCGAGCTCACTCACTCACGCAACGCTTCGCGAGAGTCTAGTTCGCGAACTAGCATGAACGAATGCAAGCAGAAAAGGCGCCAAAAGTACTGAGACCTCATTCACAGTGAGACAGAGAGGACTGTGTGCTGTGTGAGGTATAGTGAGCACTCGGTTCCGATGGTAGAACATAGAGCAATGAGCAGATATGTGCTCGGCTCGGAGTCGAGTCGTACCAGGAGAGTTGGCGCGAACAGTGTTCACTTGTGCAGCGGTTGCATCGAGCGCCATTCTGTGAAGGCCATCGTGTGGCGAGGACTCGACTGCGGACATCGCTCCCGTCGCCGACGTCTCCGTCGCCGATGGTCGGTTGCCTCCCCTGTCTCGAGCCATACCCCCACACGACAACAGCAAACGTTGCGGCTTCTTCTTCTTCTTGTTCATATTCGTCTCTTGTACGTTCTGTGCATTGATTCGTGTTCGGCTCTTGGCTCATGATCATCATCGCCGACCGTCCAACCGATGGAAGCGATGTCCTCGAAGCAGCAACCTGCCCGTCGACGCCTCCGTCGCGACCAACTCCGCAACTGCTGCCTTCCTTCCACTGTACAGAATATTAGATGAACTGCGGGTGCGCAGTTGGGCGCCATTGTTGCTGCTTGATGCACAGGACGATGATTGGCGATGATGATTGCATCATTGCACTCGGTGACTGACTAATACACTCACTCTGGTTGGATTGAGGATGCAATTGGCCATTGCACGCATGCGTTGCAGATAATTTTCCTTGGCGCGGGTATTGCAGCAATACCGTGTGAGATGAAAGGCGCCATCAACTTAATATAATGAGCATTCGATCATGTGACAGAATGAATCACACACTACCATCATGGTGATGAAACGTTTCAAATTCGTTTTGGGTGCTAAGGCGTCATGACGCCCAAACAATACGCGTCTAATCACAACAATGGGAACAATGGAACAATTGAACGAATAATGGACCATTTTGGATCACCAAAAGGTGATTCTGTGGAACGACACCGGAATTGCAAACTTTTTTTTGCATTTGCACAAAAGATTAAACTTTAAACAAGATGGATTATTATCTATTATATGATCTAGCAATGATTGCAATGCTCATCCTGTCTGACTGTGTCTCGAATTCTCAGACACTAAACGATCGCACAGTTCACAGGTTGAGTGAGCCCACACTGTGAGCCACACGCCATGGTGCACCTTTTAGTAGTATTATCTAAAATTCATTAAACAACAAGCACAAAATAATAATAAAAATTAAGCTAGACTTGTGAGTGAGATTCTTGAGTGAGATTATACAGTGGCACACTCGATGATGATTGTACGGTTGGTTGAACCGACTGAACCGAATGATTTTTTACTGCCAGACGCAGACAAAGACAAAGACACACGACACTCGGTGTGTACGATATGTGCGATAAAGTGAACTAATTCTAATTTAACTGATTTGAACAAACAAAAAGCGAGACTAAAAGTCACAGCTAAAGCTCAGTCAAAGACCGGGTGGTCGACTGGTTGATGATGATGAAGCAAATGATGAGACAAAAGAGGCACACACAAATGATCATAATACGAATCATACGACTTCGTTGTAGGTTAATGAATAAATATACAAAATAACTCGACTAAGTGGATTCCGAACAAGCAAACAGAAAATGAGAGAATCATTAACAGATTCGACATATTACTCGGACCATGCAAAAAAGTAATGCAAAGAGTTAATCGGTGTATCGTACTAATGGTGACATGGTTCGGTGCATATTCAGACAGTGAGGACACTAATCCGAGATTGATCAATGCAATGCGTAAATCTACATTCGAAGTGGCTGATCCTTCTCAACATGAGACACAATCATGGACAGATTAAAACAATATGTCGATTCAATTGGAACTCTATTGTTCATTGCATAACCAAATCAATTGTCTTTGTCTAAATATAGCACCCCTAGCCTTGAAGGTGTGTATCATATCAGTTATGATTAATTACACGCACCTGTCTGCACACGATCACACCAAAAACACTACCTTTGTACTCATTCTAAGTGAATCCCAGTCAAAAAGGCAAGCAAAAAGAGACATCTTAATAGTCATCTAGTGCTGTATGCAAATATTGAACAGCACACAGGTAAATTCCACTGTTGTCCTAATTGAATAATTAATGCTTTCGACAGTAGTTGATAGTAGTATTGAAATATTCCATTTGCATATTATGTCCAGTATACTCGTTAGTATCGGTGCGACAATTCTGCCGGTGTCTAGTCTAACTCTCGGTGCATACTCATTTATTTAGCATTATTATTTCTTTCTTTCTCTCTGTCGAATATCATTTGTTACGCCAACTACGCCAGATAATAGGCGTGCGATATCGGGTGACGAGTGAGTGAGGCGCACAAAGCAGAACAACACAGAAGCCGGGATACCGCCACTTTGGCTCAACTGAACTGACTGGTGGAGATATACCGCGTGTTGTGTTGTGTGTAGATCGGATTGTGCAATCGGTGTCAAAATATTCCGTACTTTTCTTCGCCAATGTTTTGATTGTTTCCATCATTATAATTGTGCGAGTTGTGTTGAGTGAGTCCATTAGAACACAAGTGATACAATACTCGCTTTGCAGTACACTGCAATGAGATTGCAGATGGATCGTAAGTGGAAAGTTTTGTGGTGGCACAACCAAACGGCGAAGGTTCACTAAGGAATATACAACATTACCCGACATTGGTGTGTGTGCACTGTGCACAAGAAGACAGACAGATAGGTTTGTGTCCAGTGGGGGACTGACAAGTGCGCATATAACCTGTCTATACTTGATTAAAGACCACATTGAGGGTTACTATTGAGTGGGAAGATTCTGTGTGCTAAGTTTAGAGATGGGTTAGTTTGTTGCAGTGTGCACACAACACATTGACTTGAGACTCGAGAGACAATTGACAGGCAACCAAAACGATTTGACTGACAGTTGCACTCGATTGTTGTTATTGTTGTTGTGTTAGTGTGTTGTGTTGTGTTGTATGTGTTGTGTATGTTCGAAGCTCAGGTTGCAGGTCGGGAGGGAAGACGATCCGAGGACGAGTTGTGTTGTGTTGCGCAACCAAACAAAGAATATATGTACGCCTTGTGCAACATGCACAGAACAATGACTGAATGAGTGGCTGCTGCTGCTGGTGACGATGTTGTGATCATGTCTGGCGAACTAGACTCGCGAGAGGGAAAAACTGGAGAATTGTGCAAGAATTTGCGGGTTACGAGGTGCAGAGAAGTGCAGTAATAAAACAGAATCCACACAACATTTACGACACAGGGCAGGGGGTTATTGACTCGACACTCACTTTGACACTGGGCTAAGCCACACTCAGTCAAATTGTGCAACAGTGCGACTTTGGTTCGCACACCACTTCCCCTCAGACACAATAAGCCATCATGATGCACTCGTACTTGATTTGCTAGTGTGCTCATATCTGATCAAAAGAAGTTGTTCTATTTCGGTATATTATATTAATCGTAAACTCTGAATGGAATGGAAAAAAGATGAGCAAAGAAAGAAAAAGTCTCCTTTTGAGAGAGAGAAGGATATTCTTTTGATTCTGTATGTCTGTTCGGTGCATGTGATGAGATTGAATCAAAACTATTTAATTAACCAAGAAAAAGAAGACAAAATGGAACGTTGAACAGATTGCACAGAATACGACGACTTTTAATGGACAAGTTGGTTGCGAGAGAGAGAAAGAAAGAGAACAGAAGTTAGGAGAAGAAGGGGAAATTGTGTGAATTAACTAGAATAATAAAGAATAATAATAAAGAATCGACAAGAATCTGATGCAATGATGGATGATAATAATTAAATTAAAGAATTTGTGAAATAATAATGAACAAATTGTGAAACTTATTTCTGAGCGCGAAATAATATAATCCATAATATTTTGTGTGTGTGTGTGTGTGTGGTGTGTGTGTGTGTGTGTGTGTGTTTTTTGTTATGCACAGTAAAATGACCGAATTATGAATTACCGTTATATTATGACGGGGTCATTTGCAGCACAATGGCACGCAACAAACTTTTGTGTTTACATAATGTATTATATGAGGCGGCAAAATTTGGCGCGACCAAACAATATAATAATCGGTAGTATGATCTTCTTATCTGTGCTAATAATCACCATCGCCACCACCCTCCCCAAACCGATCCCATTCACAGAGTACGTTAAGAGTAGTTCAAAATTAATTAAAGTTAAAAGCCGCGCATTTCACCTTTCGTATGCATTGTCGACTATAACTTTGAGAGAATCTTCCCCTTCTCATTGCAGTGTCCCCTTTTTGTGTGTCCATTTAGCATTTTACCTGAACGTGCAAGCAACTCTTGGTTGGTCATTAAGTGGGCAAGTGGGGATGGTGATGGTAGTGGACCAAATCAATCGATCGAATCATCGATAATTAGTGAGTGGTGCGCACCCAGTGCAGTGCAGTGTCGGTGAGCATCGTAACCATTAGACCCATCACCATACGAGTGCACACTGTGCACAGTGCAGCAGTTGGTGGTGGTGCATCAGAGACAACGATCGTCATCAGGCGATGGCTCAGAGCTCGAGCTCGTTAATTAGTGTCGCCCAGTTAAGCGCGCCAAACCTAACCCGAGTGAATGGCGAGTGGCCGTGTGTGTGTATTCAATTGCTAGCTAACTAAGTGAAACAACTAATCGGTCTTAACGATGCCGAGCCAAATGCAACCAAAGTGGCAGCAGCAACCACTGAAAACCGCCTTAATTAGCGCGCTCAAGACCTCGCGATGATTGTAGTAGGAATATAAACGGACAGACACACACACACACAACACTAATGACACTGCCGACGATGAAAGGTCATGAACTTGAAGTGAAGAAGTCAGTGAGCAGATAGATTCAAGAGTGAGTTGTGTGAGCTTTAAGCGCAGCGCGCGCTCAACAAACATTGAATAGAGCTTGGAGAGTTGTCTCGTGGCGAGCTGGTGGCTTCTTCTCACGCTCGTCCACTTCACTCCACCACAAGTTGTCTGTCTACTACGGTGAATTATCACTACAGAACTGAATGAATCCATGAGTTTGGTCCATGCACTGCACACAAACCCACAGACACACGCATCACGCACCTCGGAGTCACCAGCAGTCACTCTTACCAAAAGGCAAGAGGCGAACACACGAAACCAACACAAAACGGTCATAAATCTAATTATATGACATGAAAAATTTCATAATTTTCCGCTCAGTTAAAAAACGACCATCATCAAACTGATTCGTGTGTCCATGTCCCCCCAACAAGAATATATATTTGCCTATTAAAGGTGCAAATAATGTTGCAGGTGGGGGGACAGGCGCAACACGCAACACACTCACCTAAGAAGTTGAAGAAGAAGAAGCAGCCGTACTACTTGTCTAACCCTGCAATTTGTCCCCCAACCTGCAACCACACAATCAGAATTGCATGCAATCTCATTATTTCCCCTTTTCACGATGATTTTCCCATGATCGCAATGATTGACTTTAGTAGTAGTGTGTTGTGTGTTTGCGCGTCTACCGAAAATATCTTTCTTTTCTGTTCTGTTCGCGTCGCATAACTAATAAGCTCAATCATTAGTAGTAGTGTCCGTGTGTGTCTGAGTCTTGGCCTTTAGCCGTTTTCGATCATTTCGTTTAGTTCATTTCATTAAGTCGAGGTGATCAATTCATAAATGAAGTGTCCGATTGCATCAACATCAAACACAGTGTGTGAGTGTTCTATTCGACTAGTGATAATGACCATGATGAAATCGAGTCGAGACGTTGCGCCTTTGTGTGTGTGAGTGAGTGAGTGCGCACAGAGACGATTACAGGTAGGTTACGGACGGACGGACCACAAAGGTAATTAACCCAATTGTTGTTGTAGTAGGTACGAGTAGTTGTGTGTGCTGAGATTGTGCTGATAAAGACAGATTTGACCAAAAAGGGAAATTGCATTACTAATGGCATTCAGATTCAATGGATAGAGGGGAAAATGATCAGAGGAATTATGAAATTGATCCAATCGAGAATGTATTAGAATTTGAAATTTGTTAGTTTTGAATTTGAGGAATCGATTTGACTGTTCAATTGGTCAATGAGTCTAAAGAAGCTATCGATTGGTGTCTAGTGTCCATTGCTGGTGCTGGTGCTGGTGAGTGTCCAGTGTCTGGCCGACTGGTGGCCATCTACCGATTGATGCAAGCAATCATCATGATGATGATGGTGCTTCGTTGGTTGCCTCGCATACTTCCAAACTCTCCAAGTTCACAGACCTCCACTTCTTCTTCTTCTTCTTCTTGTGCTTCTTCTTGTTCTTTATTTTGATCGCCGCCGGTGTCTGTCTGCTGCTGTTGGAGACTGGTTGCGGACTAGTGCTGCTGGTGCTGGTGATGATGATGATGCTGCAGTGCATGGCACACGATGTTGCATGGCAATGGTGCACTCTGTTGCTGACAGATCTCTTCGAACCATCGACTTTTGATGTTGCGAGGAGATTTAAGAAAGCGTTGGAACATATACGAACACAAGGTAGCCCTGGCCAAAGCATGGTCGATGTCTTATGTTGTTGCCTACCTGACTCACCTTGTGTTGTTTTGTTTTTGTTAGTTTGTGTGTTGCTTTGGCTGTGTGTGAGTGCAGTTGGCTAGTTAGTGCCAGTGTGAGTTGGTGATTTAAATGCCATCGGGTTTATTGTACCGCCGGTTGACTGCTCGACGAGCAGACACAGACAGAATCGATTAGAGGTGGCAGAGTGAGGGAGAGGGGGTGAAAACGGTGCTCAGCCGAAATAAGGGGGTCACCAGTGATGAGACCATCAGACAGTGATCGAAAGTGAACAACCAAACTGAAGTGAATACGATGGTCCGCAGTTGTGTGTCTAGTCTGCAGCAGTGTGCACTGTGCACAATATTATCATTATGCTGGTGTGGCTAGAACGGCGAGGACCATTCCGAATGTATGTTACGCAATCTATGCATGCGAGTGACATATGTGACTCGAAGTTGGACAAAGTTTCAAGTCCACCAGCACGCCACCAACCAACCATCATCATGATGGCACAACACAACACACAGCTCGAACACTAATGACAGACTTGGTAGAGAGGGGACAGTGGTGCAGTTGGACAGAGAACAGATAAGACACGAATAAAGCCACCGGGAGAATGAGGAAAGTCTGTGCTCGAATGTGCTGAACAAAAGTTATTCGTGCACACACAAAAAACGCGCTCAGCAACAGTCGAAATCATCATCGATTGATCATTGAATTGGCTTATTTGGCTCGCTTATTTGGCCACAAATGGCAATATATATTCCAATACATGTGCAACACAATGCAAATTGGCCAAATGATGTTTGCTAAGTGGGTGTTGTGCACACGCACCGTACGGCATATTTAGCGCGACAAATTGAATCGCGCTCGCGTACAATGTACAGTAACAGAACATGAAGTAACCCCGGCGTCCTGTGATGGCACAAAGTTCAAAGGCCGCATCACTTATGACCAGCGACACCGAGTGAGGGAGAGAGAGAGAGAGAGAGAGAGAGAGAGAGAGAGAGAGAGAGGAGGGGACAGGTCCTATTGGCTATGTATGGGTGTTGTTGTGGTGGTATGGTCGATGGTGGTGGGTAGTGTGGATGGGCGATCGAGCATCACACGCCGACCATCATGACTCGCGTCTCCTCGTCCACACCAAACCGACGATCGAGGCACGACAACGACGCCGTCCGATGATGATGAACTTGAACGAGATTGGCCTTGAACCTACACCAATGAACTCTGTAAGGGGGTGTTGTTGCGGTACTACTGTTGCCTGTGTCCGACTTGTGTCTGTGTGTTGCGATGGCTACTGCTTACGTACATTGCACATTGCACGTCTCGCGGTGCTGTTGCATGATGATTGCCAGTAGGGGAGCAAATTGGTCGCACACAGAACCAACCAAGATAGAGGCTCAACTCGCGCGAACCATTTGCGCGCTCTTTCCGATCGACCGTCGTTGTCCGTTCTCAAGATAGAGCAAAGTGATAGAGTGCACGAGGGGTAGAATATTCTGCTTTATGCAATGCCATGTCAAGCGAGAACCGCACCCTAGAGCAGCAGTTTTGCACACTCGCGCGCGAGCTGCACTTTACTTTTGTGAATGCACATTGCACTTGTCAGTTTCCCACAAGCAAACTTTGACTCAATGGACTTACTTCGGGTGCCATGATCTGAACACACAGACACACACACAATCACACACAAGACAAACTACCAATTGCAAATAGCAATGAAAAGAAAAGATGTGCTTTGATTGGCTGAGACGACCAACAAAAGCAAAAGTCTACTTGCGATGCGTGCGACCAACTCAACGCAACATTGCCCCTTGCACTCGATCTTTGCTGCAGTGCAATCCTTTGTCCCCCTGCTCGCAAACATCGATTGTAGTGTCACTTCATTCTTTTTATGCATTTTCTTTTTATTTCGTCTCGATTTGATTGGATAAGATATATAGAAATGGGATATATCATTGCATTCCCTGGTCACCATTTTGGTCCAATGAGAGAAAGAGTCATTAAATCGACCAACCCCCTAACATGCACTCATTGCCACGCGTATGTTTTCGCCTCTTTCTCTCCATCTATTTTGGGCGATTCTTTCGGTGATTTATTCTGATTGGCAGGCCAAAAATCTCGAAGGATTATACAACAAGACAGAATTAAAATGAATGACCATCATCAGTGCAACGTTAAACGTTTTGCATGTGCACTCTGCCTCATGTCTTGCCCCAATTCTCTCAACCCCCTCAGTGTGTCCCCTCAGTATTTGCAACATCCCCCTACTAACATCTTTTCTCTCTGCACGGTGTGCGACAATGCACTCACTCACTCACTTCAAGTGCCGACGAATGAACTCGCATTCTGAGTTCAAGTTCATTCAAGTCTTCTTCTTGTTCTTCTGTTAATTCTGAAAATCTCGTTCCCATGTGGAGTGCGCATGTGCGTTTGTGTGTGTGTTAGGTAATGGTCACGTCTCTCTGCAGAATCTTAACCCTCGGAATGGTCATAAAAATGTCTTGCGTGTTTAACGAACACAAAAAACGCTCAAGTCAAGTGAGATTGGGTGGCATGTTGATATAACGTTCACCGTGAACGGGAGAACATTGAGAATGAGAGAGGTACCGACAAACATGCCAGGGGGCAAGGAAACCACTCGGCATCGGTGCCTTCGACATTGAACCCACTGGAGAGTTGAGTGAGAGAGAAGAGAGAGGATGACACCACGGACTAGATAAGAGTGAAAACGAGAGCGAAACGAGAGAGAAGAGGCGACAGCGTGGACAGTATACACGTGTCGAGAGGTAGAAAGGGGGTTAAGTGGTCGGTTGGTTGGTTGGTTGGTTGGTTGGTTGGTTGGTTTGGTTGGATGGTCGATTGGTCGATTGGACTGCTGCTGGCTCATGCTCACTGAATCGGTTATGGTGGTACATTGAGAGCGGTATGTCTACTGTGCCACTGAGAGTGCAGCGGAATGGCGCCAAAACAAGAAGCCGATGACCGACCTTGGGAGGATGGCAATGTGCCTTCTTACACTCATTGGAGCACATTCTCTCGGCACGACAAATGTGCCGGTGCAATGGACACACTCACTGCCATTTGGCATTTATTAATGTGAGCAGTGCACACAGAGACGAACGAAGCCAACGAAAGGGAAAAACTGTTCCAAATGGGTACAACGATCGAGAGAACGTGTCAGGAGGACAAAGTGAGACTAGAGCAAGATGGAGAGGAGACAGATGCCATCTACTCACGACAGGCCAATGATCGTCATCAACTGCGTCTACTTACGATGAACGAACAAGATGAACACGACAACTGACTGAGTCCTAAGTGTCTAGACAGGCTCAAATTGGGGGAAGGTGAGAGAGATGAGAGGCTGTAAAAGGGCAACCATTAGACATGCTTGCATAACTCTACTACACTTTCGATTCGATCCGAGTGCGATTCAATTGGGCTGGTGCGCCATTCGATTTAGTTTTATTATTGCAGAGGGTTAATGCACAATAGATTGCACAACAACAAATGACACTACATCAAATTGGGTGGATCGATGATGATCGATCCAATCAATACTCGAATTACTGTGCAGTACTTGATATTATTATTGTCAAATGCACAAGCAATATTGACATGATGACATTCAAACTCCAATCAAATTGACACACCATTGACCTATTGTTTGTTGTTAATATATCAATTTGGATGTGATGTATGGTTTTTCCAAATGCATTAGACAAGTGACAAATTACGTTCAAATTGTGGTCACATTCGTGTCTCGGTGTGCTCTATTATCATGTCTTAATAGTAACATTAGTGAGATGATCATTGTGTTATGATGATGTGACCAAGACAAACAAGCACCAAGTTAATTACTATTTCTTATGTCTGGTGACACTCGGTGAAAGGCTTTCATCATCATCATCATCATCACCGTGTACAAGTGCATTACTTCACTTCATTTTCAATCGATTCGAGTCATCATCATCTCGTTCAGCACTCACTTCCAACCAAAATGGTTTAATCTCATCGTGTGTGCACACATTCATAGCTTTCCATTCATATCGATATGCTTCAACGATAATATCAAAGTCTCTTGGATTGCTTTGAGCGCGCGAACCTCAACAACACGAACATACAGTGAACAGCAACAAGAAGAAGGAACGCGCTCGCGACAAACGATCAAAATCGAAATACGAACTGAAAAAAGCAAAAAAGAAGCAAAACGAAGTGCGAGAAATGATGAACAACGAACGAACGAAGAAGACGAGACCACTTAATGGCTTTTTAGTGTAGTATAATTCACAGTGGCACAAGAAAGGATTTCGAGTGACTGAGAGACAGAGACACCGACTGGATGAGTTAGTGACTGTTCGATTAGATAATGAACATGAAGAAGACCAGTGTCGGGTTGTTGCCTCCTTGAGGCTTGATGCAAGATATTGCACTGACACTCGAGGTGTGCACAAATGATGATGCATTTGCCATTCAGTGCACACATTCGTGTCAATTCACTCAAGAATGCATCAATTCTGAATGCTATTTGTGCACATATCCTTGAAACCAATGGAAAAGCCCACAGTCCTTGAATTGTTATTACACGATTCCAATTTGTGTGTTTTGTATGTCCAATAATAAAGATTCGATCCAAAAATAAATTGACACAATTAATAATCATCAAAATTGTTCTAAGAAATCAATAGAATGTTTTGCAAAAACACCTTGAGAAAGGTATTTTTCCGAAATAGAGCACAATTGCACAATGCCGAACCAAACCCAAACTCACTTGGAAATCATTTCTTCAAGGCTTTACTCGAAAGACTGTAATGCAACTTGTAAGCTTCCTGTGTTCTACTTTAGAGTGTCTGTTTGTGTATCAATGAGCGTGTAGATCTGTCAAATCAAGGTTAAGGTTTAGTAGTATTTGTGCAGTGAGATGCATCCACTGTACGGCTCCTCATCACTGTACAGTTGTGACTTAGTAACACTAAACGTTCCTCTTCTATTTCTTGTTCATCTTGTTCTTTTCACTTTCGGTTGTGAGCTCTCTTCCTAGGAAGCGTACAACTTGACATACTGACGAGAGATGTTCAGCTGTACAGTTGTGTGTGTGCCTTTTTTTGCGAAAGCGGAAAGTTGTGAAAGAGGAGCAATTGGAAAGTGTACTAGTAAGACAAAGATGAGGGAATGCAATGATGAATTAATTGGTTGGCACTCTGATGGTGCACCACACATACTCTCGTTCGCACTGAGACATCATTAGTGCCCAATGGATCATTAGAATGATGGTGTAAAAGTAATGGCCCCGATCGATCCCGATATATCTCTCTCTTTCTCTTGAACTACACTTGAGACACGGTGAGAAAGCTAATCACTTTGTATGAGACTTTGCACGGTGCTTAGTCTGTCTGGAGGCCAAGGATCCCGTGATGAAATTTTGTGTGTGTGCAATTTGAGCAGTGTGCCAAGATGATGACGAAATCCGAATTGGCACCCTCAAAGTTGCACCACAGTCCCAAATGGATTATTACGAGACGGAGACTAATGTTGCACTGCTGCATGTAAGGGGACTGCAAATTGTACGGCGTGCATCGTGATTGGTCCGAGAGTCATATGAGAAGTACTGCAACCATCAACTGAGCCTATCTATCTCTGCAGTGATCATTATCTTATTGGGAGACAGCTGTCCGAGAGTGAGTCAACTCACCACCGAGCTCTCAGCACTTTCACTTTCACTTGCTCGTTCGCTCGCTCACCTGAGACTTTGTCCTTCAGACAATCTCCCGAGCAGTGACTTTGAGACAGGCACCTTCATGTTCATGTATGAGCACGTTCCCGCGTGAGCACGTCTTTTGCACTAACCGAAAGACGCGATTGTTGTTGCCGAGTCTCTCTATTCATGTTCATCTCATATGTCGCGCGACGTTTGTTCACTGTTGTAAGACGATGCGCAGCGATGATTTTTCCCCTGACACCGACACAAACACACACTGAGACACACACGATAACCACTTGTGAACAGTGTGCGAGTGTGAGTGTGAGTCGGCTGTCGTACACTCTCACTACTAACTAACTAGGGTGAAAGAACGCTCCAAGGATTGTGAATGAATTTTGTTGTTTGTTGCGCACAGTCCGAACAACTCACTCTCCTAGGTGTTTGTTTGTCGTATGGGGAATGAGTGTACAGGTAGTGTAATGTGAGTAGAGTGTAGTGTATGTATGGTACAGGTACGTACAGGTATGCAGGTTCAATACTGAAGCGGAGGGGGCACAAAATGATAGGAAAAATTGAACGATAGCGAGAACTAGGGTGCTATTGCTAAGGGCTCCTAATGGTGTTTCATAGACCGACTACTGAACACTACACTCAACACAGTGAACACAATTCACATGATTAATGAATGAACAATAAATGAATGCGCACACAATAAACCAACAATTGAGACAAAAGGGGGTGCAAAGCGAATTAAGGAATTAATGCAACCACACTGGTGCTGATTGGAGCACTATTTGAGCAAAGGTATTTGAGTGCACCTAATTAAGTGCATCACACTATATTTAGCAACACCACAATCACCAAATATAGAACCTATTCTGGGAGCACGAAAAACCTAAGAATAGAAAAGCCAATCCGAATTAATTAACCAAATTGGTCCAAACCAGAATTATGCAATTCTTATTGCTACTTTTACTATTGAAAAGGGTTGAGTGGCCATTAGTGTGAGTTCTGACTGACTGTGCGTTCTCTTGGACCACACCGCAATTTATTATGTCTATTAGTGTGGCTAAGTATGACTTTGCCTCCCTTTCCAGACACAGACACACATTTCTGGACTGACTGTCGGTGTTGATGAACAGAGAACAGTGTGGTCTGCATGGACGGATGCATTGATGTTGGTGTGTGTGTGTGTGAGTGTTCAACTGTACGGCCGAGTCGAGAGATGCCGGTGGCCTTCAACGCGGACATTTGTTCGTCTGGGGTCGAGGTCAGCAACCAATACTACCGAGACTACTGCTGCAGTAGTAAAGGAGTTAGAGCAGTCGATACTGAAGTGAGAGAGTGCAGTCACATGAGTACTACACTGCATTGATTGCATGGCTTCCACAGTAGACGCGCTCGAAATTGCCAATGCCAATGCCATTGCCATTGCACTCTCACTCTCACAGACATAGTTGGGCTGTTGCTTGGTGTGGAGCGAGTTGAGTGATACACTCATGTTGCATGATGATCATTGCCGGACAACTCTCTGAGACGACAATGCGTTTGTTGGCCTGTTCTCTTCTTCTTGTTAGGTAGTTCGTTGCACACAGACGCCCCAGACAGATGATTCAATCACACCGAACACGATGTACAGTGGACAAGGCGCACTGGTGTGGATGTTGTGTGCTGATCGTGTCCACCGGACAGTAGTGCGACCAACTCAGTGCTTTCCCCCTTGTTTGTCTGTCTGTGATGCATCGCATGGCACAACACAACACACAACAGCACTACCTGTCCATGAATGACCGAATAGACCATGGCGCAGACTGGTTGTAGACTTGCACCCCCTCCTCTTCTGTTGTGTCTGTGTGTCTTGTGTGTCCTTTTAATCAATACACCCGGCACAACACCAACCAATGCCATATACCAGTCACTGCACTCGACACCAGTCATAAGGTCACTCAGGTCACCGGTGGGAGCACACTCGAATAGAGAGACACAGAGTCTGCAACATGGCAATGCGACATGCAGGAATGCAGTGATGTGGTTGCATGCAAGTGCAACCAAAAAGATGATGATGATGCAACGAAAACATGGAAATATGCACGTAAACTTGAACACAGGAACCCAAGCAAGGTTCATACTACTCCCAAGCACACACAAATCATAATATACTAAAATATGCACATAAGCAATAGAGATAAATCAGTGATCATAATAATAAAGACTGTGAGGGGGGACATTTCGCAAATAGTCCCATTCGCAATGTCTCTCGCTCGTTAGTTGACTTCGGTGCAAAGACATATTTCATCAACAACAGAACACAGTACGCCAGTTATGCACACCAAACAAAGCAACCAACAAACCAAAGAGGGAAACAACAACCAACAAACAAAATGTCCACATAAATATGGCCTCATTAGATTCAGTCTATTAGAGTCCATGAGCACAGACAGTCGGGACAGTTTGTGTGCATCCCTTGATTGCTTTGTGCCAAAGGCTAACAAAATATATAATATTTGCAAGTTCATTTGTAGTGCACAACACTAAATCATTATTACAATTCTGTAAAATAATTGTGCAAATGTTTGCAAAATAAATAATAAATAAATAGAATTTCACTTCAAAATATCTTTACTCGCAAACACAAACAACACACTCAAAAGCAAACAAACAACCTACATTTGAAGAGAAAGTATCAAATATGGATTTACTAATAAGTATATTCGATAGATATATTCTAGTTCCGGAAATGAGTCACAAGTGCATTTGTGAAGTGTGCACGACTAAATTGAGATTCAATGGCAACGGATGTGCGTGGTGTGCACAAGTGCAATTTGTATTGACACAAACTCAGGTGACCTTTATGGTATAGGATACATTGAGATTATATTATTTAGTTTATTATTATTATTATTTAAATTAAATTAATAAATGGAATAATAATAATAATTAATTAATTCAATTCATCTAAGGAATCTGCTGTACACGATAATATCACACAAATTATCACCAAGCACGAGATATGATCGTGGTTCGTGCATTCCAAAGCTTTTGCTTCAATTGGACACAGACAGTGAGACAGTGCAAAAAAGTATCGAATGATATGATTTTAATCAAAGTGAATTCATAAATTTTTAATTACAAATTTGAGAGGATCTAGACCAGACTGACATATCTTGGAATCTCACGTGGAAATACCTTCCAAGATGATCGACCTTCACCTCAATCCTGAATGTACCGGACTACTTGTCAATGACATGTCTTAAGTATGTCTTTAAAGTGTCTTCAAATGTGTCTCTTCTTCAAATGTCTGTCATTTCAATGTATGATTGTCTCGGATTTGATTTTACGATCTTTTAAAAAGGACGGTTACACTAGCTTACACGTGCTTGATCAGATTTGAGTGAAGGGAGTGAAAGAGGCGAATTGTGCGAATGTTCCGAACGTGATGATGAATGCAATTGGAGTTGAGTTTTATTGCTGTCTTATCATTCATTGTATGTGCTACAGAGCACGAGTTATTTCACTTCGGTTTGGGGTAGTGTTTGTATTTGTGTGTGTTCTAAAGTGGCGCTCGAGACAAATTAATTAAAGATTTTCTTATCACGAGTTTAAATCTTGATTTGTGTGTCGTGTTTAGACTCTCGATCATAAAGCAAAAAAAGTAAAACTTCCTTTCGTCGCCACCGCACACACAATCGGTTGATGGCTTTATCGTGTATTTCTACTATTACTTCTATTGCTCTGGTCTTTACCTCTTTGTGGCCTCAAGATTGCACTTGTGTTTGGGTTGTGAGTGTGGTGGCAGTGTCAACATGACCTTGTCACGTGTACGACTGCAAGATCCTTGTGTATGTGTTAAAAGTCACTGATGGAGATGTGTGCAGTGTGCAGTATCAAAGTGGAGTAGTAGAGCACTGGAGAAGGAATCTGTCTGAGAGTCTAAGCCAGACACACTCTCTCAAGTGTAGTGTAGTAAACAGTAAATCAATCAATCGGCCCTTTTTCGCGTGTTATCGACGACGTGTGGTGCACTGGCGGACTCTGACTAAAGAACAACTTTTGCAAGAACAAGAAGAAGAGTCGCGATCGAGTGTACGGGTTCTTGTACTCTGTACAAAGCACAGTTCTTCTTATTAGTAAAGAACTGGAGCAGACAGCACACACACACACATACGTTGTGTGACCGACTCTCGTGTGTATGTGTCTGTCCAAGTGTAGTAATCAAGTCGGCCATTGATTTTGGTTATCGACAAGGGAGAGACTCGACTCGAGAAGAAGAAGAAAAAATAAAAAGAAGGACTCTGGAGACTTGAGAGACTTATGAGAGTTAGAGGAGATCGAATGGTGTGCAGGCATACAAACATGCACTTAATCAATGCCACCGACAATATACAGCATCAAATACTAAACTGAACCAATATCATACAGCCACACACAACACAGCTAAACCTTTATCACACAAACGGCATCAATTCACTAACCCAAACCAAAGCACAAATTACACAGACACACGAGCTCGTATATCTCGTAGTTGTACGGCTTCGAACATTGCATTATTATTAGTCTTACAGATTTGGTCCTTCGTCTTATTCGTGTGTTATTTTCTATTGCCGGTTGCTGTGGTCTTGTATAAGACTGTCACAAGACGGAACATTTAGATAAGAGTCTACAAATTGTATTGAGAGAGAGAGAGAGAGGACTTTACTGTGAATGTGAATGAGAGTCATCGAACATGTATATTCAAGGATAGAAACAACATAGATTCGATTGATCGAGAAAAAAAAGAGAAGATGAGGAATGCAATATGACCAATACCAACTGATACGGACACTTTGATTACTTCATACTCGTGTTCGATACTGCTGGGAAAGTCCAAAAGTTCAGCTTCGGGCTAACTACTACATTCACTTATTATTATCAGTCATATATTAACTCTGTTTTTGTCAATAACGCGATATATTCCTCATTCGATTCTATAAATACATTCATCTTATTTAAGTGATTATGATAATTAGTAACGAAAACGAACATACACACACACCGATATAATGATACTAATACTCTCATATTATGAGGATAATTATAGAATCGCTTGTCTCTAATTCACTAAAAATAATAATAATAATTCAATTTCGACACAAAAAAGTAGAAAAAGGAGAAGAATCAATCAACGAGTTAGCGTTTTTGAATTGGACTATATTTGCACATTGCACTGTCTGGTGCACGATTCAGTCAATTAGTTCCATTGGTCACAGTGTTCTTCCTGTCTGACTCGTCTCTGTCAGTTTCTGTTTGTTCGTTTGTTCAGTTGAGTTCTACAAATTGTGATATTGCACTTGTGCATGCACCAACAAGTGTTTGCCTGTGAACGAACCGCGAACGGAATGAACGAAGAGAACACAAGACACAGTTCAAAGCGGCACCAATTCGTAATAAGAAGTATAAAGATCTTTTCTTGTTGGTTGTTTGCGTTAGTTACACAATTTACAAGCGCGCATTACACAACACTCGTCCATTCATTGAATCGGTTCACAGTTTTTTGCTTGTGTTGTGTTCATTGAGTAAAACGGATGCCACAAACAGTTCAGACTGGTTTAAGTCAGTTTGTTTAGTGTCGCGACTGTTCTTTCTTTCTCACAGCCTCGTAGCATTTCACCACCTCGAGATCAACACTCAACACCCAACGGTGCATTACATCTAGTCTTTTAGTCTTAGTACGAGAGCATCTTAGTCTTATGAAGCATCGGTTGAGTTGCAACTGTTTGTGTGCCAAGTCTGCAGCAGTCTGTGTCCTAAGCAGATAACTTATGAGGCTCATTTGTTTGAGGCTCAGAGAACTCGGAGTCGGCACCTAAAGAACAAAGAGGTCCGATTGAATTTGTTCGCACACAGAACACATGCATACAAGCACACACACACACACTTTTTCACCCAACACATTGAGTGTGTTGGTTAACGCATTTGTAATTTGTCATTAAGGGAACACTAATCACCATCACCATACGACAGTCGGAACCCTCTCTCCCTCAGACCGGACCACGAAAAAGGCGATATATCTTGTTGTGTGTGTGTCTGTCTTGTGCGAGACTGGACAAGGTTAAGGTCAAGGCATGATGATGATTGTGTGAGTGCGTTCGATTGCAACACTTCGGTCGATTGAGACATTCGCGCCACACACACAACCCGCGAACAACACAACAGCACGCACACACACAGATCGAGGTCACCAGACGGAAGGTTTACGATTATCGTTCGGATGTGCGTTCTGTGTCTGTGTCTGTGTGTCGGTCGGGTTGTGTCATGTAATGGGACTATTACGATTATACGATCATAATGACCAGCACCACGACCACCACCAAGCACACAACACAACACACAAAGCAACACACAATGCATTGGTGTGTGTGTGTGTGTTTGTATGTACAAATGAGTGGATGACTACATTTGTTTGATTTACGAGTTGAAGGTCGAACATTGAGGATGGACGGTTCACTCTCTGTGTGTGTATGTTAGTGTTACTGAAGTTGGCAGTTTTGGCGCCAAAAGTCGAGGGCAAAACAAACCGACCAAACAGAACAGAACCTCACGTGCTCTCCTCGGACGTACGGATTAATTGACTGAAGACATGCCGCCACGAGTGTGAAGAACCACCAACCAACCAACCAACACCGCCAAAGCACACGTCGCGTCCTCGACTTTGTCCGCACACATTCCAACGAGGTCAAGGCAGTACATCGAATCAGAAGAAACAGAAGAAGCAGCGCAAAGTGGTCGGGGCGAAAGTGAGAGGAAAGGGACCATTAGTCCTGTCCTGGAATGGTCTGATGCAAATGGGGTACTATGCACCATTTGCAGTACGTGATAATTGGCTCGGAAACACAACTGGACAAGTCCGGTAGTCGGTGGTTTGAAGCACAAATTCCACATTTTTTTTACATTCGAAAAATGAACGAAAATTAACTGTGAACCAAATAGACCCTAAATAGTTGATCTGATTGGACAAAGTTCAAAGCCCCCATTAAAATGCCCTTGGAGGAAAGAAAGGTCCCGCTCGCTCTAATCGAATGTCTCATCACATCGTCTAATTATAATTCATTGTTCATTTGTTAATTAGTTGTGTGAGAGGTACTGCTGCTCGAGCACGATCCTCTCTTTGAGCCTCTTGACCCTCTTTTTATCGTATTATTATATGTATGATATGTAATACGTCAATTGTGTGAGGGTAATTTAATTTGTTGCTTCCAAGTTGCTTTCAAGCACTGTGCGGTGATGCACAATGCATTCATGATGTGCCATTGATGATGATGATGATGATGATGAACAACATGTGCCCGAGCCACAACAACAAGTGAATGAATGAATTGCAATGCAATGCATTCAACATGCACAGCAATGTTGCAAATATTATAAACTGAAAGTGAGAGACTCAACAACAAGCCAAAGTGAGAGTGTATGAGAGTGAATGAGCCATGTGAGTGAGTGAGCCACAGTGCCACTGTACTGCATGAGAGAAGAGCAAGCGAAGAGAGCAACCACCACCACCACAACCATCACCAGTGACGATTTTGGCGGGAATATTTTCTAGCCCGAAGGTCAAGTCTATTGAGTTGTGTTGTGAGTGTTACTGTTGTTGTTGCATGTTGCAGTGTTATAGGAGACGGACATGTGCAAGCTTGGGAGCCTCTTACACAAACACACAGAGACAACTGAGTTGAGTAACAACAACCAAAAGTGATTCAAACGGACGCTAATGAGTGGTCATGACTAAATGAGCATTACGTTAACGATGCAATGGTCAAGTGGCTTCACACTTATAGGCCTCACACAATTGAATTTCAATTTGTCATGTGATCCAATGGTTGAGAACTACATAAAGAAGTTAGATTGTTCATTGAACAATGTTCAACTTTGAAGTTATAGAAGTCTAATTAGTGACTTGTCTAGGAACACACAGATCGAGATCGAGACGGTGAATCTCTTTTCGGTTGGATTAAGACCAACGACGACGACCATCTCAATGAGGCAGAACAGTACACTGGTGTATGTCTCATGTTGTACAAGCAATGTAATGTAATGTAATAACCACTGCAGACATGGCATCGATCAAAGATCCGAGTCCGAGTCCGAATAGTTGTCCGCATGAGAGTCACTAACATGACGAACATGACTCGTCAATGATGGATCACAGATCACCAACAGCACAGCATCACATCATTGGACTGTGTGCATTGCGTTGGTACAGTGCATCGGTGCAGTAGTTCAGTGGCTAATCGACCCAATGGTGTCAGTTGTGTGTGTGTGTGTGTGTGTGTGTATTAATAAATCAGGGCATTTCCACTTTGAGTTTGTACAAGTACAAGAGCAATGGAAAAGTTTGTGTGCACGTCAAAGGTCTGGTCAGAGGTCAATGTGGGGTTGATGTGCATGCGCCTTTGACCATAGCATCGTGTGTGAGTTGTCATGGAAAATTTCATATTGCGAGTTTTGTATTACACATTTCACATTACACACAACCAAAAATATCGTTTTACATTTTTTTGGGAACACAAATTTGAGGAGAAATGATCATTTTAAGTTTGAATTACTACTCGAAAGAAAAATAAAAACGATTCAAATAAACAGGAATGTATTCAACAACACAACAACGCACACGTATACGTCATTGAAAGTTGTGGAATTTTTCAATTACCACACATTGATGATGACCATTTTGTCACACACACCAAAAACTTACTGTACAAATCGGTTTTTCCCGAACAAGGGGAAAAGTAAATATTTTGGACGAGTATTGTACATTCGTGTGAGTGTAATGTTTACTGAGGACATGAGGACAGGATGACATGACTAATGAACAACATGACAATGTCTTGACAATGTATCATGTGGACATTGGTGATGAAACATTCGAACGAATAGTGCGAATGCACCCAAAGTGCAGAATGTCCAGATGAATCATCGAGTAATATGAACAATGTGAATGGATTAGCATGTTGGTTGTACTATTAATAATAACAATAACATTTCATCCGAGTCATTCACAATTATCAATAACCACACCACACCAGGTGACTGGTTCGAATGGAATGTGCACTCTGTGTCTGTGCACCAAGCACAGACCACCTGTGTGTTCCACATATTTACAACAGACACTTCATTGTTATGAATGGATTTTCCGACCGTTTTTTTTCTTACTTAATTTCTCCTCTCAAACCGTTCCCGGTCCGCATCTCATGGCCTCTTCATCGGACATCCACCTTTCTCTCACTACTCTCAGTTGAGTTGAGTTCAGTTCAGGTCACAACACCATCACACACTTGTGACTTGTGTCATTTTACATTTGTGTTTGTGTCTGTCACGCGGAGTGCTCGGCTCGGGCAAAGTTCGACCGACCGACCGACCACAACCAAAGCACACTGGACGACATTCCCGACTCTGTCGATTACTTCGATGTGTGTACGCTCTGTACAGTGCTACATTCCTCGAATTCCCGACTGTTTTTATATACAATGTATATATATAAATGTGTGTGACTGTGTTCCCGGTCAGGCACAGACACACAGACACAACAACATTACAGTGCAACTTTCAACTGTCCCGCGCAAGTGAGCGCGGTAATTGACCGCCAGAGTCGGGCAATGTGGCACACAGTCAGACAGACAAATACCGAACATCGACAAAAACTTGCACCGTCGTTTTGTGTGTTGTGTGCTCACTGGTTTGGTTTGATTCGTCCCGTGTGGGGTGACACATGCTGCACTTTGACTGTGTTCGGTAAATATTTACGTGACATATTTCCGATTGGACTCGAACGTACAGCACACAGCACACAATGCATGAACGGATGGGACAGGTTGGAATGCTCGGAATGTGTCGCGCTCGGTTAATAACCGACAGACCACAGACGAGAGACGGGACAGACACTTTGCCTTATTACCGACACAAAGTGTCCGTTTGTGTTGTGTTGTGTCATTACTCGAGCAAAGAGAGCACATTACGCACTAGACGCGTCAGACAATTACTAGACACACACACACACAAACTGTGCACTAAAAGGACACTTATGTGATGATGATTGTCAATGGACATGGAGCAAACATTGATCAACTCACTAGATCATACATACAACACTCATAAATACGTGAAAGTAATAATTTATGATTGCTCCATTGATGATTCGATCCACTTGGTTTGTGTGTGTGTGTGTGACATAGTAGAGTTTTGCACTACTACGTGCACACAGTCATTCACATGATTAATTGACTGATACCACCAGATAGACAACAACATTGGTTTGGATGGACAGACAAAAGCATTCCTTTACTACAAATCGAATTATGATGAAATCGATGCTTTTGATGAATATAGGAATGTATGAGATAGACTTTTAGGTTTGTTCATTCTTTCTTTCTTCCCCTTCTTATTAAGCTTCTTATTACTAGCCAACTCTCAGGTGTTTTTCCATACTTGTCCCGATCACAACAGTGTTCACAGTGGCACGTGATGAACATTGCATACACATTGCCTTGCACAGGTAAGGAAATGTGCCGTGAATGTTTTCATTGATGAAATATATTTTTGTTCATTCACTCTCTCAGTCTGTGTGTGAGTCAAACCCCCAAGTGCGGTAAAATCCCTTTATTGAAGGTGCACAACTGCAGTGCACACAGACTCACACCACTCACATTCCACTCGTTCCATTGTAGTCTGGTGCGATAATGGCGAGGTGTCGAGTGTACTGTAATGTAATGCATGCACTGTATGAGACTGTGTGTGTACACGTAACGATCGTCTCCAAATCTGTGTTGGGGTTGGTCGTTTTCATTGAGAAAATCGTCAACTTAACGATTTTAAGGTCAAACGAAATCAAACGAACCGAAAAGGCAATCGACAGGGTACTTTAAAACTGAAAAAATTGACTGACAACAGACCCACTGGGGCCGGAAAGTAGTAAAGGTATGCACTTGGGGCCACATTCCTTTTAATGTCTTTTGTGGGCCACAGCCCAAAGGCCAAAGGCCCTAGCAACAACTGAATTGAACCACCAACTTTGACCGCCTCATTAGTAGGCCAAAACAATCTACAGTTCAGCTGAGTGCAGTGAGTTAGTCCAGTTCTTAAAGAAGTGCCGCCATAAAGTCTCACCCTAGGAGGTAGTCAGTCAGTCAGTCTGCACTTCTTCTCAAGTCAAAGGCACTTTGCGCGCCAAAAACTTTGCTCACTCTCGTGTACAATCTCGAATCTCGATCTAAACAGACTTTGACTTGACTGAAATGTGAATGTTTAAATGTCCATTTAAGTGTTGTCTGTTTGTGTGTTGATAAGAGGAGGGGAAAAGTCGGTCCTAGGCCTAGAAGTGTGCAGTACAGTGAGTACACAGCCCTGGGTCGTTTAGATTAGAGAACGAAGGAAACTAGTTTAGAATTTCGTTGCTTCTCACGCTCAAGAATGTGTGATCGACACAAGACTAAATGGGCGTGTGTGTGTGTGTGTGTATGTGTTGATACGTGTGTCTACAAGTGTGCAAATAATAAATGGGACAAGAAAGCAAAAAGCGCGCGTAAATTCCTCAACAAGAATAATAAAGCAACACAACAACAAGTGAACGAATCATTTTGGCGCCAAAATGTGCTCGGACTTGTTTGCAATGTTGCCTCGCGGGTGGGTCGTGGTCAGTTCAATGCTTTGTTGTTATTGTCGGTCACTTTAAAGTTAAAGTTCACTTCTGTTTCTCTGTATGAATTCAAGTTCAAAGTTTAATGTGAGAAATTGCAATGTACTCGGCATGAGTTCCGAGGGTTGAAGGGTTGAGCCGCTTAGGGCATTGCAAGCCAAACCACCAATGGAGAACGAGTTTGGGCCACTTGTCACTCATAAACAGATTCTCACATTACAAACACAAGAAGAAGGAGAAGCAGCAGCTGAAATTCCTGAGAAAACAAATTAAGACGTTTAAGGTCAAATTCTTGTTGTTTTTATAATAAAACGAAATTCAATTCCGTGGAATTTGTGAGTGAGTGAATCAATCAAAGTGAGTTTGACTTTGAATCAAAACATTCGAAACGATATCTATACAAGGACATTGACAATATGTTGACAATGTTTATGCTACAAACAAACTTTATGTTTTTCAATTTCAATCATGACTCATGAGTCACGTTGAAGCACTATCAGTATTGTGATTCAATGCCAATCGTGTGTTTGTTCATATCTAATCATCATTTTTAATCCACACAAATGACCGTAAAATTATTAAGAATTCTTTAATTCAAATTCTTTAAAGTTCAAATTCCTTTTTTCCCTAACTCAAAACACTCAATCACAGCATGCTAGTTTTGTTCATTTCCGATTCTGACCCCGCACCACCACCACACTCGTTGACTAATGATTGTCTCAATTAGTCGTCTCCTCTCTTCTGGTTAATTAATTAGCTAATCGGCAGTAGATCTAGTGCAATCTAGATTTACCAGTGCCGGCAGTGTGTGCGTTGTGTGTTCACTGTAAATGGTTTCATGGTTGGTTAGTGGTGCCACTGGTTGCGTTCGCCCCCTCTCACCCCTCATGAGTGCACTCAGCCTCACTCTCTGGTTTTCGAGTCCCGTTTCGATAGTGTCAAAAGTGGCAGTGAGTCCTAATGCATATCCCGATTAGTCAATTTATCTCAACAAGTGCACACCAGTCAGTTCTGAGTGTGCGGCACCAATTTCTTTTTGCTACACTTGTGAGTTGTGTTGGTGTCACTTTGGTTACAGGAGCTAACGACAGACGGATGGTGCTGTGTTCAAGTGCCACCACCGCCACCACCGAACTGAGTTCAAGAGGTCAACTAATCGAGTCAAACTGACAGTCGGTCTCAGACACTCTCTCAGTGAGTGAGTCACTACTGTTGCTGTGATGATGATGATTGTGAGTTTAGTCAGTGCTATTGCTGTGTTGCAAGTGCTATCCCTGTTGCAGTGCTGATAATAAAGTGAGACTAACGTTTTGGTTCAAGTGCAATGCAACACTCACACCAAGGCAAGAGCGAGACCTCGACATAGGCCACAACCTCTCCTTGCCACCGTCGCGCCAGACATTCCGCCTGTCTGTGTTCAAACTGGTGAATTCCAGTTCGATACAACTCCAAACGATCATACACAACACAACACAACACAACCGACCAATGGCATTGGCATGTGAATGAGCCACAAGAGGAAAGATGACAAGCAGACAACCGAACCAAACCAAAGCCAATGAACGAACGAACGAGCCATTGGAGTGAACCGACCGGCGATTTAAAGCAGAGACCAACTAAAATTTGATGATGATGATCAAGGAAAGTCCACTTTTAAGACTGTAAGTGTTCACTATTAAATGGGACAGATGACTGAACTGAAATGCAGTGCACTGCACATACCAAAAGAATGGGCACAAATTTGGCGCCAAAAAGGTCAGTCCCTCCGTAAAGAACTGAACACAGAACACAGCAGTAGTCAGACCACATGACCACTCAAGCGCTCTCAATGCACATTCGAGGATGCAACGGACACAAAGCAACACCAAAACGTTCAAAGTAACGAGCGAACGGCAAACACAAACAAACGAGGTAACAACAACAACAGCACCATCATCATCATCTTCACATATCAAAGAAGAAGAAACGTGATCGAAATCACACATACAACAAACACACACAGTCTGACAGTGTAGCGTAGTCCATCGAATGGAATGTGCCACTGTGACCACACAAAGAGGCGATCGCAGAAAAGGCACTTTCGCGCCAAAACCAAACCGACACTCGCACACATACAGAGAAGAGGGCAAAGGAAAGCAAACTTTGGTCGGTCACTGAGCTTGTATGAGAAACATCAATTTTCTTGAACATTCAGTCCAACAGAAAAGACTCGAAAGAAAAAGAACAAAAAGGGGAAAAAGTGTCGCGACGGTTAACGAACGAAATTATCAAGGAAAAAAGACCAACCAAGAAAGTTCAGATCTGTAGACTGCAGACTGTAAATGGCAAAGTCAAGAAGTCTAGCCAAATTAAGAGGATAATTTATTGGATTTTGGGTTAATGAGGCTAACAAAAGTTCAAACAACTTGGCTTAAGCAAACAAAGGCAAGAAAAGAAAAGTTCGAGCTCAGACGTTTTCATTTCGCAATTCTGCAAACCCAAAGGCATTTACTACTCACCTAGGTCACTGTGACATTGCGTAAGACAGAAAGTCGACTGTGGAGGAATAATAATCACATTATTAATTCAACTCTGGTTTGCTAACTCATGGCCATTTAGCCCAATTTGTCCAATTACCCATTCGTATTCAGCATTATTAATCTCATCAACTCGTTTCGTCTGGTTAGCAGTGCCAGTGCACGACCAATTGATCATCATCCGATTAGTCACACAATCCAATCCTGCAAGTGATCTTTCATTCACTGGTTCAAACTGGTCAATTTCTCCGTTATGTGTTGAGTGTTAAGCAGTTAAGCTCGATGATATTCAAAGATCAAAGTAACAAGTCAAAGTCGAGTGCAAACCTTTAATTAGATTGAACGAAAAAAGAAAAAGAAAGAACTGGAGTCAGTGTCCAGGCGTCTCGGGTGCAATCATCGGGAGAAGCCCCCAAATTGAGTTTAGTCTGATAGCTAGATACAAGCTCGAGTAGTAGTGATACTGCACAATAATAATGCAAAACACTAAACACCAGACAAACACTCACCGGTCTCAAGTGTTGTTGGTTAATGTGTGTATAGTGATAATCAATTACCACAGTCATTCTCGCAACACACACACTCGACAAGTGTATCCCAATGTCGAGAACTGTCTAGACCGGTGCACATTCATTCAAGTGCCCCCCTTTTCAACTTGTGTGTAAATTATATCCCTTTTTAGTGCCGAACAAATTAGTCTTCCGAAAGTGTCTTGTATTACTACTATGTATGTGAGCACACTGTCTGACATTGTCTAGTTTGTATGTTAATGTGAACTCGTATACAATGCATGGAATGCGACTTTTGAATTCAGACACTTGCGCTTTATGAATTGATTTGGACATGTTCACTAATTAGTAGAGCGGTCTCTCGGTCTCTACACAGTCGGCACGAGTTCTAAAGAGTTATGAATTCCTGTTCGTTTCTAGGTCCTCTTTTTAGTCCTCTTTTTAGTCCTCTTTTTAGTCCTTCTTTTTATTCCTCTTTTTGGGACCTCTCTTTAAAAGAGTGAGTAATGAATTACTAATTACAGAGTGTCTCGCGTCTTCTTTAGAAGGTATATTGACCTCATTCTGAGGCCCCAATTAGGCCTTGAAGGGGGCCCTACTCTCTTGATCATCTACTGAAGGTGGCCCCCTCTTTAAGGTCGCAAGGTCCTTAAACCCGTTCGAAACCCTCCCAGAATTTTGGTTTGTGACCACCTGGGAGGATTTCGAAATTGAGTGCAGAGCAGCTTGTCTCTTTTTGCATATGCATTGAGAGCATATGCAACTCACATGCCGAGACACTCATAAATTCCGGAACCAATGAATGCTAATTAGTGATAATTAACGATTGAGCACAAAGCTCTTTAGGGTTAGCACAATGATTGGGGCCTGAGCACACGATGAATGCATGATGAAAGGAAGCTGAAAGGAAAGAAAAACAAATAATACAAATGAAGCTCGACTTTGGGGTTTGGCACATGACACAAAACGTAATTATCAAAGTATGGTCAGGTCGGTGTGGTGGTGTGTGAGTGTTGTGTGCCAGAAATTATGGAGCAACCAAAAGCATTAACATCTGTCCACTGGTCATTGCATTCTGCACAAGGATCATTAATCATTGGAGGTTAACCCGGAGGAGGTCAATTTGTGCGTGTGTGTGTGTGCTAGTGTTTGTCTATGTGTGCACAAGACAACACACACAAATGGACAATGGAAATTACGCGACGATGATGACGATAATAGAGTGATGATTACGACCATTACTAAAATAATCGAGGGGGACACCGTTTAGAGTAGTAGTGGTGGTGGTGGGTCCCAATGAAAAGGCAATGAAAGTGCGCAATGCTAATGGATTGTTGCACTGTGCATGCACAACAAACCGAGAGCACCAAAGCACCAATGGCCACCAAAGCCTCCAAGCGCGCCATAACGGAAACCGAAAAGACATTTCATCGATTAGCGTACTGCTCATGATGGTGATGGTGGTGGTGGTGGCAGTGTCTGTCTGAGGGAGATGTGACCACTGGTCCTGGTGTTAATGGTTCCCAACACCCAACACCAAACCACTGGTCATCAAATGTCCGGAATAGGAAATTGGAGACTCAGGAAGGCGAGTCGATAGAATGGAACAGTGTCCGGTGCACACTGCAGAGTTAACCTTCACTGGTGAATGTTGGTGAGCCAGTGAGTCATGTGACCAGTATCTGTCTGCGTCCACTGTCCACTTTCCACTTTCCCACCACAAATTGAATTGATCATTATTTAATTGTTCCATTATTATTCGATTATTCATCAAAAAAGTTTCAAAGCTCAAAAGTCGGAACTAATTAATTGGACGCACTTTGCATCCGATCAAACTAACCAAACAAGCCCAACTAATCGACCAATCACTCGACCTCTCTCTCCATCCATCTCTTCTTGTTCATCGACCAAACTCAAACCCAACAAATCAGCTGACTGTCACACACACACAATCCCACACTTTCGTTCGTTCGCTTCAAACCACAACAACAAACCACTTTCCCAAATACAACAAAGTATTGCAAATTTGTCTTAACATTTGATGGCATTGGCAAGTGCAACAACGGCACACACAAACCACAACCGAGACTCGAACTCGACTCTACACTCTCAAGGATCAAAACAAAGCACAAGAACAACATTCAAATATATATTCGAGTGACAACAGTCACACTAATCTGACGTTTGCATGATGAGTACAGCTGTATGGTGAAGTGTACAGTGTGCAAACTGAGTGGACTGTGAACATTGAACATTGAACACTGTAACACAAGGATGACAATCACTACAAGACACATTCCACTTGTACTCAAAGTGTCACATGTTGCACACTGACCGTAAACAATCACTCGAACTTACCAGAACACAAACTAACTGCAAGACTAACTGTATGTACACGATTGGACCAACTCAACGCAACACAACTCATTCAACAGGAACGAAAAGACAAATGAGGAAAAATGATTGAAAGAGGTATTTCCCAAAGAGGAGAGGTCATGCAGGAAAGCAAACTACATTACAAAGTACATTATCACAGAATCCTGTTATACAGTCAAACAATATATATTCCAAGATCCAATTAGACAAAATATAAAACGATCGGCCTCAATGCCTCAAACCATCTCCAATTTCACATCCAATTACTCAGCA